>JABFQD010003944.1:0-12444 GCA_022817045.1 Psix sp. ZL-2020 | reverse complement strand
TCAGAATATGGAGTCGGTTCTTTTATCATGAATGCCAATTTGGGTGTTGCTACTTAAAGATTTGCCTGAGAATCTTGTACGTGCTTTAGTGTGTGTTAGTGCTGGTCTCGTAATTGGTAACAGGTGTTGGCGTGCGTGTGTGGTGCTTGTTTCCGGCCTCGCACCTAGTACCTGCTCCTCCCCCTCCGCCGCCTCGCCTTCCTCCTCCTCCCCCTCTCCCGCCTCCTTTCTTGCCACCGTTTTTCCATTTTCATTCGCTCCAACTTTCTCGGATTTCACGTCGCAAAGACGTTTCGTTGGTTCGATTATTCGCAAAATCCAGTTGCCAACTTTTCGACGTTACGTGCAACGATTTTGGCGCGTCGGCAGCCACGAGCTGCAGAATATGGGATCGCAATGCGTCGCTGCCAGGATGCTTTCTCGCACAAATTCGTTCGAAATAACCGACTCGCCCTTTGCATTTTGCGTCATGTACTCGACCCAATTATTGCTTAATCCCTTCTTTGAATAATCCTTTGACTCGAGTCTCGAGTTAATGATGTCCTTGTTAGTCAATTTTCCTTTTCTTTCACTCAATCGTTGTCTCTTCTGCGCAAATCACAGCTTATGGTTAAAAGAAACGTATCTTTTGATCACAACTGTAATACGTTGTAAAAAATTTGGCGCACTCGAATAAATGAGTTGTTTCAACTTTTCGTTCGAATCCACGCTAATTTTCAAGTTGTGTTTCAAAGTGAGGTGCTTTAGTCGAACAATAGATGGCTATAATAACGCTGCAAAATTTCAAATACGCTTCGAATTGTCCGTGAATAATAGTTTCCTTTTAGATTTTCCAATGAAACGTCGATTTCAGCTTAATTGCTGTTAAAATATTAACTCCAATAATTTGGATATTCAAAAGAGATCGACATTTTCTAGTTACATTTGTAACTTACTATTGAATCAATGCGTCCAAACGAAACGTAGCTTTTCGTACCTTAGTAGGTCCTAAATATCCTAAATCCTCTGTTACTGAGAATTATCACAAAGAACGAGATTTATTTGTTGTCAGATGTTTGTTTATTTGTTTGTTTTGTTCATCTTTGGTATTATAATAATTATCACTTATATGAAAATCTATTGTGAGACATGTTTCTTTCACTTTCTTTGTTTTCTGTTTTCATGTAGGTTATACTGAGGAAAACGACATCTGTTTGTAGAGAGAATAAATGTGTAAAGGTTATCAAAATTACACTAATTTCAGTTTAGGAAAACGTCCGATTTGGAAAACGTTTATTTATGGAATGTAAATATAAAACTGTGTTGTCGCTATGAAAAATTCATAGAAATCGATTTTAGATTGCTGTTAACTTTTTTTTTTTTTTTTTTTTTTTAATGAAATGTCTCTAAATATTGATTTGCAATATAAATATAGTTCTTTGACCCAGCAACGAGTGCATGCTGATCTTTTCAACTGATAAAAAATGCATTGCAATCACATAAATAAAAATATGTATAACATTATGAATAAATTTATATTGATGTAAAATGAATATTAAAAATTATTTGGTGAATAATTCCTTCAGATATAATTTGTAAAAATGATAATACACAATCTATTTTATGCACACCTATTTCATATTACAATCTCACTCCTGTAAATAGAGTAACTTCTGGTTTTATTTCAATTTCCAAATGAACATACAGCCGAAAATATCACGAGTCAAATAAAATGCAAAGTCGTTAGAGAGGTTTTAAGGATCAAAATTAAATGTCATGTTTGAATAACTGTAAAACGCCGCGACTACAATGTAACGGTTCTTGTTTAGCGTAAAAAATCTGTTGACAAACTAAGAATCAAAAGAGAGCAATTCTTCACGGATTACGTGGAGCCAAATGCCAAAAACGGAGCGATATGATCGATGGCAAATCCGAAAAAGAGCATTGGCTTTTTTATTGACGAGGCGCTTGAGGCCAATAGATGGTTGCGGAGTCAAGTGATTAGCCGGCCAACAACACTCTTGGCGCACGTGAATGATCGCGTTACACGATGTTAGCGAATGTAGAAGAGGGGAGGGGCTGCTCGCACTCGTCGTCGGTCATTAACGGGGGAGTTATCGGCGTTCGATCTGTCAATAGGCCTGCCATTCATAAATTCGCGTGCATGGGCGATCGAGCACGTGCGCGGCGCTTGGTTGATTTACGGCCGCCGAGGATTATTCCTCTGGCTGAGCCGAATAGCCGCGGATGGATATAAAAAGCGACAGCCACGTGAATCCCGCTTGTGTTTACATTTCCGAGACGATCAAAAGTCTATCGAATGTCTCGCCCACCTGCGCTCGCTCGCAAATATGCAAAACGCGCGAACCCGCGACTCGATTGCGCGCGCGACCCTCGCCACTGATAACAATAACAGCGCACGCACGTGCCTCCGAGGCCGAGCCGATGATTTACGATCAATTTTAGCCGATGCGCCACTGAAAAGTCACTTTCACGGCAGACTATTTTTACGCTTCAGATTTCAAGCATTTGTCACATTTTGGGTCAAGTTTTCCAGATACGCTCGACTTTTTTATTTTCGATACCATCGTCAAGCTCTGTCCAATTTAATAAGTTGATTCATTTTGGAGAAACGATTTAGTGCAGCTTGTTATTCTATTAATAATGTAATCAAATATCAACAAGATATTCGGTTAGAAATTAAAAGAGTCCACTTTTGCGAATCCCACCACTCGAGGTTGGTAGCACTGATAAAATTAAATTCAAATTAGTGATAAACATAATTAAACGAGAGAAAATAAACGACAGTCGCAGTTGAGTAAAGTATTTTTGGGTGTGAATTATGGTAGCGGGAATTAGTCCCGTGCGAGCCAGCGGTTGGTGCTCGATTTAAGCAATTTTTGCAGCATTATCAGCAGGTAAATGGTGGATGATTGTATGCGGTTAAATCAACGCTGCGTTTATGGGCCAATTAGTCAGTGGGATTTGGTAAGTAGTGGCGCCCCGCTTTCAGCAGTGTCGCTTCATTGTGGACGCGCCACTAGACGGTGTTATTTTTGAAGCCACATGATACTTCTTTCATAAACGAGCTGGAGCAATGCAGCGCCAAACCGCCGACCACTTTCCTCGCATTGTTTATCAATGCGTGAAACCTCAATCCCATTATACCGCTACGCTTTAATAACTGTTCAAACAGTATCGACTTCTATGACAGTCGCAAACTTATCTGACATCGAGCTTTGTCCTGCTTACTCCAGTCTACTTCTGTAAATAGTTTAAGACAGGTCCAGGTCGATTTTGATCCAATTTTCTCGAAAGGAAAAAACAGCTCACTTCTTCGTCTGTAAGGATTCGCTTGAAAGACTTCTTTCCAAAAAACATTTTTTGTTGTTTACAAACAACAAAACGAAAATATTGAGTTTTCAATTTATTTTCGATGAATTTGATTTATAAAGCAAATTATTATCTGAGTAATTATTTTTTCTTGTATGAAAGCACTTCTACCTTTGCAAATAAAAGCAAACTAATTGACGAAAAGTTTTGTAATTGTATTCTTATTAGTAAACGTAACACAATATTGGAAATATGAAATTTATTAGCAGTTTTTTCAAAGTAGTGTTTATTTTGTATTTCTAAACTTGTACTTCACGTTGTTCACGACTGTGTTCTTTCTTGATTATGACAGGATTATTCGCTACAATCCGTATCATCCTGTAAGTTTTTTTCACTTTGTACTAATCACAGCAGTTATAAAAGATTGTTTTCAACGTATTTATAAAGGTTATAGTTATATATCCCATTAATGCAACTTTATATTTTTGATAATAAATTTAATAAAGTAACTAGATTAATATCTAATTGTTTACCTAATGATTGTTATATTTAGATTATGTTGAATGGAAAATAAAGTTATATTGATAGCAAGGTAATTTTTTGCTGTAATTGTTAAAACAATTCGAAACTAATAAATGTACATAATAAGGTCCTCTGAACAATAGTTAATTATCATTTAGTAATGTAACCATGTAAAAATCATTTTGTATATAGAATACAATTTTGATATGATTCTTTAATAAATGTAAAATACTTGATTTTAAATAAAACAACAATTCCAAATTGATTACGATCTTTCATACTTAATAAAAATACATTTAAATTTTCCAACTTGAAGGACTAAAAGTAGCCTACTATTTTTTAGACTCATTTACCCTGATTACATTAAAAAGAAACTCAACCTGAGCAACCTATATAATCCGCTAAACCTCAACGTATACAACGATATTGTGAATCATTTATTTGTGCAAAAATACGTTGAATCAGATTAATCAAACGTGCTGAAACTAATCCCCAAAATCAATCTCATTCAAGATCCAATTAAAGTCATAACTACAATCTTATGTTGAACATTTCCGCATTCTTTAAACGCTTGGTAGACTCGCTTAAGATTTTTGGTTTCAACCGAGACTCGCTAAAGAATCAATCATCTTGACTCGACGACGTTTATCGTGCCGGAATTGCGGGAGTGAAGCTGTGTCGTAGCGGGGTTAAGGTCGCTGATTTTTGGGTCGCCCCGTTGAATGCGAAAGGAGTGACGAGCGAGGAAAATAAAGTGCGAGGATCGAATGTCGAGCAAGTTGTGCTCGAGCGCTCAATGGCACCTGTTTTCCAGCGATCCGCAGGGGGGTCGAGGAGGCGGGGGAAGGGGGCAAAGAGTGTAAGGGGATGCGGCGCATTCTACGACGTGACCGCAATGAACGAGCGGCCGACAGGTGCTATTATATTCCGTTTTCATTATTGCGAGGTTGACAATAATCCCCGAGGAACTGGCGGCGAATTTTTTATTGCCGGCGGTCCCGCAGAGGTCGCGCGCGCGCCTCTACGACAGAGATGGAGCGAGCGGTACGTGCGCCGTAGAGATGCAGATAAGCGATACACAGCGGGCGAAACGAGACCCATCTAGAGCCGCATTAACTTCCTTAACCTACCGCAAATTTGCTCACCTCGCCTGCTATCGATACATCAATGCGATTACAGCTCCTGCGAGCGACGCACGTGGCCGTGCGAAATTCGATCGCCGCTAATTGTCGGGCTGTTGCTCTTACAGAGCAGTGGTTTTCGACACCTTTTTTCAACACGAGCCACCGATTCACGCTGCATTTTAATTTACTACCGTGTCATCCACTTTATTTCCTTCCTTCTTTATCTTCCTTCTTGAGTTGGTATTTTTGAATGCTGCTAACTTTTGGATACTGATTAGGGATCGTCAATGGTTCCGCTTCATTGTATCTTTATTCATAATTGAAACTAAATTAATGAATAAGGCTTGTCCCATCATGGCTTTTAAAATCGTGTCTTATTGTAAACGCTTCATAGAAATGCATATCTGTAAGAAACGACCTTGTCCAGAAGTAGCGCTATAACCAAAAGCTCCTCGACTTTTAATCTCTTCTCCAATGAACCTCGAAATCCATTTGCAACAGAAAAATGCCTCAAGACGTTTCGCACCGCATCATTTAGTTAACAAAAGACGGTACTAAAACGAGATATTAATTTAAAAGTATCGCAAACTAAAAGATGATGCATTTTTCGACACAGAACAAAATTAATTTGATGTTTATATCTGTAACCAAATTAAGTAAGTTGCGGAACTGAATTGAGGCTTTTTAGATGCATATTATGGTCTATGGATTTCTCGGCGCAGTGGACACGTGTGCAAGCGTACACGCGCGATTGAGCGACGTGTTGGAATCGCCAAGTTTGCGTGGCGTGTTTTGGACGAGTGTCTCCCGGCGGATCTCGTCCTTCTCCCGCTTGATTTGTAGCCCATCTCGCGTCTATTAGCGCAGACATCTCGCTCCCGCAAAGCCCTCTTGCTTGCTCCTTCACGAATTACACGAAGAATCCAACTCGGTACTCTCCGCACGCCTGTCCCTCGTTTGCCTCCTTCCCCTTTTCGCCCCTTCGCTCTTTCCCCTTTTCCGCTGCTCGCTGCTACAACGAGCAATGCACTTTGTCGTAGTTTCCACTCCACCGTTCAGTTGGATTCGGCTCGGTTGCCGATGAGGTTCCTCGCTTTCCACTGTACAGATGCTAGAATTTCCAACTATGTTTCATTCCATGCAAATCTTAACTGAAATAAAATATTTTCAAACTTTAGATTAATTATTAAAATGGTATTAAATATGAACAAAGAGAAAAAAATTTAATTACGTATTCAATAACAATATATTCATACAAAATGTAGAAACTTTATAATCAAATATAACTGAAAATATCTTTTTTGTTTAGTGAGTTCCGAAATATTCATATCTTGTTGCAAGTATTTTCATTTTGAGAAAAGGAGTTTGCGATAGATAATGAAAAATTGAATAATAGATAATCTAAGCTTGTACGTTGTATCGCGAAAGTTGCATAAATTTGTAATGTTGGTTTAGTTTATTAATCATGCACCGTGATCTTTACGTCTCTTACTTCGTCAGACTCGTGATGTAAACGATGCAGTCTGCCCAACTTCCTTATTCGACATAAATGCTCGCACTCACTCTTTTCAACCCGCCTCTGCTCTTTTCAGTATGGCTCAATTTACAGCATTCCATCATTACGTGATCATCCTTGCTGCCCTGAAGGAACTCAAAGATAACACATTTTTCCAAATCATTTTTCATTTCGCCATCATTATTATTATATAACTATTCAAAACGTTGATTTTCAAACTATTAGAATGGCAATACTTCCATTATGTCGTATTTAAATCTCTCAGTCAGAACTCATTTGAACATATAATTGTGTATCTAAAACGGAAACGTTCCAAAAAACAATGCCTTTGTATTAAACAATAAATCCATTTCAAACTATATAATGTTGTTATGTTACATATATAATCCATACAAAGTACATATCCAATTCATATATAAAAACAAAAAAAAAGTATCGCCTTATACTATATAACCTAATACACTTGTAGGTTACATATTACATAGCCTAAAAAAACATATACATAAATGTTTATTTGGGAAGGATAATTCATCTGTGATGCTGAATGTTTATTTTCTCGCACTCGAATCAGTGCCGACAATCACAGCCAGGAGTGAACTTTTTGTGAAGATGCTTCCGGTAGGATTGGAGTGGAATGTAAAAGAATTCGAGCGAAACATATGCGAGATGCACGTGGTTTACGTTTGTCTCGGCCAAGGCAGACTGCGGTGTCGCACTTAGCTCGCGGCGTCGCCCCTTTTGTCTGTGGCGCGCGTATCCGGTTTTTGCCGATAGAGCCGGTGTAAACAGAGCAACGACTGTCACCTGTTGTTACTCATACATAAATAGCCGGGGCTTCATTCACGGTCAGAGCTATTAGCCGTGGCATCGCCCTTGTCGTATGTACTACGTTCGCCATGTGCACATACGCGACAGCGACACCAAGCTTTCGGCCACAAACACACGTACGGGCAAAACTCCCACACTCCGCGTCGCGACGATCGCGCTCGCATGTGCCGCCACCGTTGCCCAATTCATCTTTCCGATAAGCGTCTCGCTATTTGTAACAATCGCTCGACATCATCTTGTCGCGAGAACTCGCCGACGACCAACACAGCGTTTTTGCTCGCGCCGCATTTCTTTCTAATTAGCCATTGCCGCCGATCGAAACTTCAAGGTTCGATAGCTCGACGGAATCGAGTCGCTCATCGGATAATTTATGCTGCATAAAAGAACGAAGCAAGGGAACAACTTTATTAATAGTTGTGCATTTTCGTACAAAGAGATACGAGCTGGAGGCAAATGAAAGATGATGATGTCTTGTTTAATGTACTGGTTTTCAGACGTCTTATGGCACTGGAATATTAAATCAAGTTATTCTGCAGTGTTAGTTTAAGGCTACAGGTGTCTCGGTGTAATATTTTACCAGCGGTTGCCATTTGAATTCACACAATCTTGTAAAAATCGGGCGCCGAGCCAAATTGTTAGAAATTAATCTCCGAAGGCGGCAATAAGATTTCAATTTCTGTTTCTCAACATTAAGCATCGGTTTGTATGGCGCGTAGCAGTCTATTGTACGCGAGCTTGTCTCTCGTTAGTAAAGCTCGGCGCAGAAGAATAAGCGTTCATTCAGTCAACTCGACTAATGAGTGACTCGTCGCGGTTTCAGTAGGTGACTGGATTATCATTATAATGCATCGCCGAATTGGATGCTTAAGGCAGTGGGACAGTGGCAATGAATTAAAAGGAGCTGCGTGCGAGTGTTGTAGCCTTAGGTTGGTGTAGTTGTTATCGCGGGAGGAAAGAATCGCACGTGTGGAAACGGCGGGCCGCGGATGTGCTCGGACGTGGAGAGACAAACCGAACGACGAACGGTTGGACGCACGGACAAACAGACGAATTACTTCGGAGATCACGTGCTGCGCATAACTTACATTCCCACCACCTCCTTTCGGCGAAGCACGTGCCACCGTGTTTGTTCCTTGGCCGCATCTCCGAGCTATTCGATTCCGCGTTTCGTTCGGTTGAATCGGCCTCAGACAGTCAGTCGCCTCGTGCGATGACACCGTGACAGCCGTTACCGGGTCACCAATACCCTCTCGCCGATAACAATACGCGCGCCAATCAACGCTAACGATGCGCTCCGCCAAAAGTCGCTCGCTTGCAACTCTCTAATTAAACGCCATGAACTCGTCTCGGCGACGTCAAATTTGCCGACGTGCCGTGGCGGCTGTTGTTCCTGGATAAAAAAAGGCTTATTGAAGGTTGCTCAACATTTAGTATGATCAAGTTTGTTGGATATGTTATGGTTGCAGTTTCGATTGTAATTTTATCTACAGCTCTTTCAGTTATTCCAAAATTCGCCTGCGAGATGTAATATGGACAGACAACTTTTCAATTATACTCGCTTGGATTGTCATTACTTGAAGTACGAGTGTTTAGTCAACATTACGAATATTCCTTTTGCAAGTCCTGTGTGATGTATGAATAAATTCCTTAACAGTCGCAATTATTTTCAATTCATCAAAAATGTAACTACCACTTTGCAATCATAATAAAAACAAGTTATCAAATTAAATTAGATTAACAGATCAGTATTTGCCATGTTCTACATACAAATTGTCATTTTTAATCTATATATAAATATTATATACGTACAAGTTATATAAGCACTATATATAATTGTAGATAATTTAGTTTAACCATCGCGTTAAATGAATAACTTTATCATTATGCTGCCAAATATTGTTGAAAACCGAATACACAGTATGATGCAAACATAAAAAGTATTTACTCATAATCAAATTGAATCTGTTAGTTTTAAATGAATTGCTGTAAAGCTTTTTTCCAAATTCCTAATCACTCTTTAGCTTCAGCAGCATGTGAAACGTTTCGTTGGTTGAAGTTTGAAAAAAAGTTGACACCTCGCTTGTTTATAACTGAATCTTCTGTCTTCCTCTGCTGCATCTTAGTAATTGCGCTCGACGACCTTGTTCCCAATGCAAGAAAGCAACGAGGTCAAAAAAGCTTTCTTATCGTTATTGTTTACAAACATTCGAATTTCATTGTTTTCCTCCGGGTGACCGATAACGTGTCTTTTATTTTGATAAAAAAAGGAGCAAGTTGTTGCCGACGTATGACGTCACAGGCGAGCGTAAAAAGTCTCCGGCTAAAGATTTGTGAGGCTTAAAATATTGCCGGCACTTTGAAAACGTCTGATTAGGGCGTCGTAGATTTCATGTCCGAGCAATCGCGCAGATAAAAAGTGCGTGATTGTTGATTAAGGTTATGTCATAGCTGACTAGCCGTGCATAAGTGTTATATAAATAATTCAGCGGTGCGGCGTCATGCTGCTCGATAGCGCGCCGCAGTTTTTCGCAGTTAACTTTGTTGCTAGCTTGAGTCTCATTTTTGCAAGTTCAAATAATCTTTTTAGCCACTGCTTCCGAACGGGGAATTTCACTGAAATTATGTTGAGTTATCTTAGCACATTGTTTCTTGTTGAAAGTTATGCCAGTTATCTTGCCAGTCAAACGCTCATGTTGACTCACATGAAAAGCACTTTTGATCAACAGCCCGATGAAGACGAGGAGTTACGTACGAAATGTTGAAAATACACTCATATATACGTCACTCTTTATCAGAAACGTATACAAATCTTTAGCGAGAAAACGCTCGCGAGTTCTCATAAATCTCGACACACAATGTCATACTGTGTTCTACCTTTTTTCTAATTTCTAAATTACTCCACTTTAGAAATCTTTTAAGTGTATCGTTCAAATAAAAAGGAATCAAATAAAGACTCCTTGTCATCTTATAGTAAATTCATATGATTCGTGACCTCGTTCAAGTATATATAAATAATTGTTGAATAAGTTTTTCTACTATTTCATTTGAGAACGAAAAAAATTGCGAAAAATAATGGCAATAATGATTGCAGTTTGGTAGACTGCAATTTCGAAATTTCACCAATATCTCAATAGTATTTGCATTTTTGATACGTTTATATAATTTAACCTATTCGCGTTTTTCTGTTTTAAATGTTTCGTTATAAAACGATATGAAAATACACAAAATTCCAATTTTGTATTTCACAAAATATGGATGCTATTTTTTCAAAGGACAGCCGAATCTTGAATTTCCCCTGGAAACACATTTTAAATGCATTCCCACACCGCGTTTATATTTTACATAATTAAACCACGTGTGTAGTTAACTTTCTCCTACTTAGGTGGCAGCATAGAGCGAGCGACTTCGTTCTAGTATAGCATTAAACAGAATACTCAGCTTCACTGCTGCTATATATTTATATCTTTATGTATATATAAAATATATATAAAGCTACGAAAATATATTTATCTACATTTAAAAGAAATATATATATTTTCATGTATATAAGCGAGTGTACATAATCATATTTACGTAAATATACACCGCAACGGATACTTATATTTTAAATATATAAAATATGTATGTATATATAAAAGTCTCTTCGCGTTCGATATACGCGCTGCTTACTTGCGCAAGAATCGCCTTGAGCGCATGCGCGAGATATGTAATACGTGCGCGCGTTCGCACACACATACTCTCGCGGCTACACAACTACTCTTGCAGTCTTCCAACCACATGCTCGCGGTGCGTTGATCGGAACACCCGAGTTTCTCTCTCTCTCTCTCTTTCTTTCCCTCTCGCTCACTCTGCTGCTTTTTCGACTTCTGTTGAGAGAAAAACAAATAATGACAACTACAGAATTATAGTTGATTTTGATTGCAAAGCACAAAAACAAAAATTACTGCCATATCTTTTGCTCGATACAAAATAAAAAAGTGGCACATTTTTATTTGCAATATAAATCATAAAAATATGTTTCATACGTCATCAACGTAAATATCAAACTCATTTTATCATTTCAAATGTGAGCCGACGTTTGTTAGTAGCTATTTTCTTTGCTTATTTTATGAACGTCGATTTAAAGAAGAAGTTAAATTTTAATTGTCATAAGCATTAAATGAAATGATAGAAATGAATAAGTAGTGGCGAAGCGTAAATGTGACTTCGTCCAAAAAGCCGTCATTCAGTCATTCGCTTTCTCGTCACATTTTGCCGTTCCCCTTTCAAGCGACAGCAGCAGCCTCTCCTGTTTTTCGTAGAACAGCGGCTTTACATCACACGAGAGCGAAGCTTTCGGGCGCGCTCAAGATTACGCAATGATCCGTCGAGCTCGCCGACAGTGATGACGTCTTGGCGACGAAGACGCCAGATAACTGCGATGACTGCAGAGTTTCGCTCGGCATTCGTCCGCGCGTTAATTCTTCATCAGCTCCGACGCGTCAAAATCCGCCTCGACAATCCCACAATAACTGCCAGACAAAAAAGTCAGCGGATAAAAATGGCCTTACGTAACGCAACAAAAACGTCATCTCGATTGCGAAATCAAGTTTTCCTCCTCATCGAATGGAAATTAAAATTAAAAACGAAAATTGGCGTTTTCATTTTTCCGAAAGAGCTTTTTCTCTCGCTTGTGGATGCAAGAGGAGGGAGAGGAGGAGGAGTAAGAGGGGGTGGGTGGCGAGAGGAAAGGGGGGAGAAGTTGCGGGGTCGGCATGACAGCCCGTTGCCTCTCGCCACCCCTCGGCTCTCGAGTCAGTGTCCTTTAAGTGAGTCAGGCGCGTGCGCCAACGAGAGGGTGCAAAACGGCCGCATGGTGGGGGCAATTTTCCGCGCGGATGGTGGGGTTTAATGGCACATCGGCGCCACCGTGGCGGCTCTACGAAGCACGGCCACGTGCACTCGCTATCGAACGGGTGCTACCCCCGATCGGCTAGCTTTCCCCGTCCAAACTCAACCCATCATTTTCCTCGCCGACCTCTCACCCCGTGACTCCCCGCCAGTACCTCCCCACTTCAGTGCCTTCTCTCCACTCACTCCTCCCGCGCTGTATCTTCCCACACTGCGCCAAGCTCCGTCCCACACGGAATGAAAATAAAAATT
>JABFQD010003943.1:0-12445 GCA_022817045.1 Psix sp. ZL-2020 | reverse complement strand
ATTGGTAATGAAATTATACAACTTTTTACAAATTAATATAATAAAAGATAATAAAATAATTGTTTAAATATTATAATGAGAAAATCTGTTTGTTCTTTGAACATTATTTCTATTTTTAAATATACTAATACAAATCATAAAATGTATGTTTCATGGAAATGCTTTAAATTGTTTCTACACACGAAATTTATAAAAATGTATATTCACACAAAATCTCCACGTGAAAAAATACCTATTATCTTCAAGGTATTCTCGAGCTTTGTACGTATCATCGTGAAGGTTTTGGTGGATCATCATAAAAAATGTGGTGTAATTTATTTCACCGGGATCTTATTTACTTGGGCGCTTTTTTATCCGCTATAATGTCGCAACAAAATACTATACAAGCCCGCATGGAAACTCAGTGAAAATTTCGTGCTCATAAATAATAAATCAATGCGCCGCACGTGGATTTATTTGAGCTAAGGAATGAAAAGTCGAAGAGGAATCCCTAAAATCGAATTGCAATCCGGGCAAGCTTTGCAACCGGGTATCTTTGATTTGTCGTCATTATCGGTACAATTCGGCGAGACATTTCTTTCAATTGCTCGGGCTTCTCGGCATTAGATAAGCTGTAACACTAAACTCTTTATTGGACACACACACTAACAACGGGTCAAAAATTGGATTAGCAAAAACGCACACTTAATTTGGCTCGACTTGTTTTTCGCTCCTTAATAGATTAAAGGATCGTATCATTTCTTGGCATGTCTTGTTGTAAGTATAATATGAAAAGTGGAAGGTTTTCTTTCGTTTTTTTAGCTCCGGAGAATAATTCGTTGGTAACTGCATTTACGTCGCATTTATTTTTATTGTTTTTGGCCGGATTCGAATGAGCGGGCCGGAAAACAACGCGAATCGTTCGCGCGACCGAAGATAAATATCTGTCAAACCGGGTACCCCTTGTACCGGTCGTTATTCACTTCGGGCATAATGTTCTGTTAAATTTATACGTCTTCCATTTTTGAATTGCGGAATTTGTAAGAGTGCCAGGAAATATTTAAAACATTTCTTAGCACTCTCGATAAGTATTTTCATATTCCCCGTAGCGAATGCGTAAAGCTGCAATAAACATTTTTCACGTACGTTGACGCCCGTGAAATTAAATATCTTAAGGACGTTAATTGAGGAAATTACACTCACCAAATGCATATTGAATCTTTTTCTCTCTGACATAGACGCTTCTTGATTCATTTTTGATATATGCTCTGCGCGCCTAATCAAATGGACTATTTTTGTTTAATGCATATACCAATAATCTTTGAAATTTTAAAACAAACATCAACATCAGGTGACACTTGTTTGAATTATGATCTTTTTTATTTGCCTCTGGAGTAATCGAAATTTTGATGAAGTCAATCCATTTAACGTTTTTAGGTTAAATTTTCACAGCAAAAAGTTAGTAAATTTCGATGTTGGGGTGTTGAGTGTAATAATGTCGGAGAGAAAATCAACAAATAACAAATGTACTTTCATGCTTTGACTATGTAGTCACATAGTTATTTAGTGGACTTCCTGAAACTCCATATTGAGTAAAAATGTCACTTCGGCATCTCCATTTTTACAACTTTATATTTTTCATCCCTTATTTTGTCGTGTTATAGTTTCGTGTTTTTAACTTATTACAGAAACGCACGTCGTTAAAGGCAATATCATTAACTTTTATTGAATTAAACTACAACTTTACCTTGTTTATAGTTATATTAACAATACTAAGTGAATGCTTCCAAGTTGTACAATTGTTAAGTGCTCAAAGGAATGCAAGCGAAGAGAGAATAGATAGAATTGAAATCTAAATATATAACTAAGTAGGAAGTATCAAGTGCAATATCTCACGTGCCTTATATTATAAACGGATGACAATTAAGTAATTGCAGATAATACTTGTTTTTGAAATAGAATAATTAGTCTTTCCCGATATGAGCAAAATCGAACATATATTTCTTTGTGAAATTATATTATGTCTTTTCAAAGTTATAAATTACGAAAATATTTAAATAACTAATTTGATTTATTACAGGAAAGTAAATCTCGATTGATTGAACTTGCAACATATATCATGAAAATGATCGCATAAGTTTTCGCAATACATTTAAAACTCGATTCCAAACTATGACACCTTTCATGTATAACATTTAACCATTCAGTTAGGAATTGCAATTTCATTTGAATGTTGTTTATTGTTCAAGTAAAGTGTATACTGATGATTTATGGATGATGATAAAGCTATTTAAAGTCGGTCAAAATTTTAAATATTTTTAATTTGAAATGATGATGATACGATCATGAATTATGATGAAAAAATGAAGTCTGTTATTTATCGAACAGTATCTTTATTTCTAGCGATTTCATATTTCCTTGTTTAAGTTGATTGTTTCATAAGCGCTGTAGCTAATAAAGGTGATGAAAATTTATTACAATAATGATTAGCTTGATTACACAAATGAACGTGACTAATCCAGTTACGTAGAAAGGTAATATCGAGTAATTGACTCGCTGAGTATCCTCTGTTTATCTTTATTCATACTTCGGCGTTCGATAAATCCGAAGTATTATAAATAACGCAATAATGTAATATCTACGACTGTATGATTGTTAAACACACGGTTGTACGTGCATCCTGATAATGTAATACGGCGTGCGATCAAATCAGAAAATTACACAAAACAGATCCCGTAAGTCTGGATGCTAGATATATTTGTGGAAATTACAATCCACGTAATTTTTTCCACGTAACACCCGGCTTTTTGAGATCCCGCTAGCTTTTTCAGCGACTGCGACAAACAAAGAGATCCGATCTAGTTTTAAAGAATGATTCGTTGTCGGAGTACTTTTAGTTTTCCTGCAGAACAATGCAGCTCCTGCGTTTGCACGCTAAATCCCGTTTGTCCTGTATATATTGCATTTTAACCAGCTCGTACATCTGTCGCGTAGATGTATTATTGAGCAAATCAAAATATCATTCTGAATTTTTCTTGTTTTCAGTTTTATGTAAATATTTGTTATCGTACACTATCATGCAAATTATTTGAAATGATAAATATATTATTGCGATAGAAAAAAAACTACGATATTTATTTCATGCGTTATATATAAATAAATAATTATAATAATACATGCATTATGTATATTATTTGCTAATTATTCATTTATAATTGATTACCATCGTTTTGTCATCATTAATATAAACATACATAATGAAAATGATGAGTAAATATTACTTTTTAAATTAGTATATAATCATTACATATATTACTTTTACCAGTAATGCATTCATATGTGTAAGCTTTTAAATTTAGATTTAATCCATTAATTTATATAAATGCATTGCTAAACTGGACATTAGTTTCTGGAAATAATTATTAGATATTTACGTACCTGAGAAATGGCTTATAGAATAACATTCTAATTTAAGTCGTAAGCGGGGCGCATTTTCGGATCATTTTGTTAACGAACAATGCTATCGTTCGGTAATTTTTGTCTATCGGTTGAAAAGGTCATAGCACGCCTATTTTCGCGTTAAAACATGCATATAAATATGCAGGAAGAATCGTGATCTTTGTATTATACGATGTGTTAAAAACATTCGTTTCCATATTTTTCAGCATCAACATTTTTGAAAAATATATTTAACCACATTATATTCAAGTTACCTTGATTTAACATATGTAGGCAATAAATGTAAATATATTTATATGTTTATGTGAAAATAATACATGTATAAATCGTATTACTGTTTTCTCTATAAACACAAATAATACAGTTGAAGGTGTAAAGATGTCAGTATTTACATTTCATTACATTTTGTTTCATATATAAATATTAATCAATATTATGCTAACACTTCGTACCACGCGTACCGTTTTGATGTTTTATTCTGTTTTCTCAAACTATCCAAACGTTTTCAGCATTTATTATTATTTATTTTTGATGACAATATAAACGCAGTTCAATAAAATTTTTATAATCATACATATAAATTTGATGAAACAATGTTATGAAAAAAATGTGTTTCATACTGTATATCTAAAATGAAATTGTAGTTAGCTGACGAGTGCTTATCTTCATATAAAATAATTTTCATATATAATTTTTATTAAAAATTCTTGACATTTTTGATGAGATGCTTATCATTTTACATTAATATATTGTGAAAGATTATGACAGATAATGATGATAAGTTATATACATTATGTTTTGCATTTTATATATATGTTTCAATAATAATCACTTTCTCATAATTATTATTACTATTCTTTCATACAATGTAATTAATTGATTGTAATTTTTGTTACGAATTTAAACAATTTTTTCTTTTCTTTTTTCTTCAAAAAAATTCTTTTTGACAAAGAAGGAGTGAAAGAATGTCATAATTAGACTTACAACTTTGATAAGATAATGTTATGAACAAAATTTGTTTCATACTGTTTTTCTAAACAGACATTTTTCTCAGGAGAAAACTATGTTCCACTTCTGCTGTTTGGTAAAGTAAAAATAGCGATTTCCCAATTGTTATGTGAAGTGACTCAAATTTCATTTGAGTTGGTTTTTTCAAAACATAATTTTTATATTTCCAAGGTTTAAAATGTAATGTGCTTTTTACAAAAATCATTTTTATTTCATGTTTAACTATAATAATTTATATCTGGTTTAATAAATTCCATTAGTTAGTATTAACACATGTATCGATGAATTGTAACTTTAATAAAATCTATTGAATGACATGTGAAGACTAAATTCGAATTATTTATGGACCTAATAGCTGTGCGTCTTATAAGCCCTGTTGAAACTAATAAGCGACAGAATTTTATACATAAATGCTTCTATTAAAGAGATGCATTTATTTTTAGCTCGACCATTAGTTTCAATCAATATTATTATTATACTTGAAAATAAATAATATATATTTTAGATTTTATTTCCAGAGCTAAATTATTTTCTATGATCGAAAATATATATATATATATATTCTAATTTTATATAATACATATTGTTAATGTATGATTATAAATGATTAATATTAATAATTTTACATGTAATAGCAAAAATATTTGTATACAAATTCGAATTCACTATACAAAAAATATTATTTTTTATGAATGAAATAACAACTCCTATCTCAAGCGTAAGTTCCGAAACTAGATTTCGACATAAAAAAAAAAAAAAACAAATTAGCTTACGTCAATAGTCGCTGAAATGCAATTAAGTATACAAGTTAAAGAACTATAGTAATAAAGACACTTCACTTCGGTACCACTTCAAGGTCGCAATTTTTGGTAGATTTATAGTGATGCAGAAATGAAGTGATTTTCAGCATGCGGAAAGTGGTCGCTCGTTACGAATAGTGTAGCAAACGTTGACGAACACAAAATCAATAAATTTAGAGGAACAAAGAAAAGTTTTTATATAAATTCGTTTCGTGGATATTTTAGGTTAGTTTAAAATTTGAAGTAATTTTAATGAAGAATAATGAATTTGTTTTTTATATAGCATATGAGAAAGAAAGAGTTATATTATAGAAAATAATCCTCGGAATACTTGCATGATAAAAGATGCAATATGGCCCAGAATAAATTCGCAAAAATCAAGTTTTTATTATTACAAATTATTATCTATAAACAAAACAAACTTTTTTGTTATAAATTTGACTGCAACTGTTCTTGAAAATCGTTTTATTTATAAATAAAATCAATAACTAACTTAGTGCATATAAAAATAATTTTTCAGAATTTTAGATTATAGTTTTTATATATATGAACAATAAATACATTTCAAACCTCTGCGCATTTACCTTAAATCCTTAAGAAAAGAATCGTCTTTAGTTATATATATTATGATATGTATACTTAAAACACAGGATCAAAAGATATCTGTATATCACTGTATGTATTCAATATAAAAATATCTTTAGAAGAAAAAATTGATCAAATATGCAAAGCGTACACACTTTTGCAGTTGTTATTGTTTGATAATTATGCATGCATGACAATTTGATGAAATATTTACATACTATTAGTATTTCATATTCTACTGTCAACGGGTATTAATTTAGTACGTTTGTGCTATCATAGAATTGCTATTTGGATCAATTTACCACGTTGTATAAATATGGAATACTCTGAAAATTATGTTCTGTTATAGCAATCTACTATGTGTGTATCATTGACATATTTTCTACCTTATACACTATTTTATAATCCTACGACGCCTTGAAGTAGTGTTCTTTATCTTCCAAGCACTCCCATGTGAATCAAAAGCATAGAAATAGCAATACATAAGTGAAGACTTTATTATATTATAACACTATGGCGATTGCATCAAGTTGGCATCGCTAAATTGCAGCTATATCATAGCTACGATATACTTATGGAATAGTTATTTTTGACCATTTCACAGTCATGCCAAAGCCTTATCCTAACCTCTATATTATCACAATCATTTCTTTACTATACTACAAAACTAATTTTGTAACCAAGCTACAACCATACTATATTGTTATTTTATAACTATAGTTCAGTTGTTCCATAATGGAGGGTTTTTTCTTCAGTCAGTTTTACGAGGACTTTTTCTTGTTGACAATTTCTTATTGAAATACAAAAAAAGATATGAAAATCTACTTACATTTTTAGGTAATCATAACTTTGCAGTTTTTTTTAAATAATATGATTTTTCAAATGGTTGAAGAATTTTTAGAATCAATTATTTTAATATTTGAAAGAACTTTTTTTTCAGTGTCAGACAATATAAACACTATATCAAATTTAGTTGCAATAAAAAAGAACCGTTTTTAAACAATTATCTATTAACAATAAGCAAAATAAATTTTTGTTTTATACATTTCGTTTGTAAAAATTGAAAATAGATTGGATTTTACACTAAACGAAAATTTTTTGTTACTAATTCTATCTAAAATTAACTGATGAAATATAACAGATATTCTATAACTGAGGCCATTAAAACTGTGGAAGGATGGTAAGCCTATTTCAGGCTTATTGTCAATGCATCGAAAACGGATTAACCTCTTCTGTAAATATAAACGATCAAGTATGAGATTTCTTTTTTTTTCGGGATGATCTTAAGAGAGAGATAGATGAATTAAAATACTTGAAAACCACTATAATATGCGTGTCGCGATTGTATGATGCTTTAATACAGATCGGTTTTGATCTGTTATTTTCTACAAATTTTTAATGATCAAACTTATTAGTTTGATCATTAAAATGATCATTAGGACTTAATTAGTTTAATTTGTAAATAATTAACATGCTTAATCGAGCCTATATTTATTTGGAACAATTTTAGTCTTTTCCGACTTTGCATTGTATTTATTTATTAGGCCACATCTGCCTTTACAGTAATTTTTTGCGTTGACAATTTTAATCACTCAAATCATCAGATTTCAATTTTAATTCATTTGATTGGTTGAATCTGTCATTAAGTGTTAGTCAATCTTCGTCGTGGTTACAACTTATTATTATTACTTACTATTTTTTGTCGTTAAAGTTGAGTCGCAAACATCATGATGACTGTTTCCATGATTTATTTTGCATTTTTTAATACTGTTTAACTGTGCACCAACAAATTTAACTTTAAACTTAATAACGTACCTTGATAATTAGGTAACTACAAATGTCTTCTTGTTTTGTCTATTCTAACATTAAATACAATTTGATATTAGAACAAAATCATTCTCTTAACAAAATTGGATAATTTATTCAGATATGGAATTACAAATTAAGATTAAATTTAAAGGTTCGGTACTGTTGGTGGCGATAATCTCTGAATTTATTTGTCAAATAAATTTAGCTAACCAATAAATCTTTTACTGATTTATTCGCAAATACAGGCCGCAACATAAATTGGTCATTCTCTCACTTTCAAGATTACGAGGACTAGTGTAGTTTTACCATCTCTGACGAATGTCCACCGATTGTTGAGCAAAAATGGCACATTTTAGCCTTCAAGGTATACAATAAAGAAAGCGATGAACATGGCCTTTGCTTCACGATTCGTTATTTGCGTTCACACAAAATCCATGAAGTCAAATATATTGACAACGGGTACTCCAGAAATGCGACACATCGTCGTTTTCGCACTACAGAAAACTTTCATTGATTGAGAAAAGTCGATCTCTAGTATATTTGAAAAGGTAATGTTGGGTGCGATATCATTGACAACCAAAGTGTTGAATTTTGAATGCAATTTGAATAGTACATGATATGCAGATATGTTGAAAAATCAACTCCCTACTTTACTGAGGATGTATGCCGTCCCAATCACGTCGCGATATGTGGTTCCAGCAAGATGCATGTCCAGTGCACATGTCACGAGTAGCCTGGGAAAAATTGAATAATCTCTTTCCCGGAAGGTCGATAGAAAATTAGAGATCAGTTCCATATCCGTCGCGCTGTCCTGATCTAATAGAAATGGAGTTTTACTTAGGAGAAAAATGAAAGACTTGGTCTGCATGAAGGGACCTACAATAAAAGAAAACATGATGCATAGGACGCAAAATACCATTCGGTTTCTAAAAGCCGAAGAAATTAGAAGGATTGTTAACTCTTTCTTAAATGAATCTTACATCGAGCACTTGCATTGATTTGTTATTGTTAATTATTTACAAATTAACTTTTTCATCTACTAGTTATTGCATCTACAACTTTTTTTATAAATATTTATAAATTAAGATTTTAATTTAAAAATTTATTATTTTTTTATTTTTTATAATATGTTATGTTTCTTTTTTTTAATTTTGTTTTTTTTTTGTTTTTGGCGTCTTTTAGCTCACCTAATGATTGAGAATACCTATGGTTGTTATTCGAAAGACTGAATTTGCTTCAATCAAATTAATTTGTTAATAACTTTGTTTAGATTATAGTTATAATAGAAACGTTTTGATGAATTTGTGTTTTTGTCACGTGTAAGGCTCATTTATAGATTCAATTACTAAAACCTATATGCAATTTTTTTTCGAAATTTGACTACGTTAATCTATGACAATGAACAAATACTTTAGGCAAAAGTTGCTTATTTTAATGCAAAGAATCCGATTATACAATGAAAATAGGGCTTTACATTTATTGTTTTAAATTTATCCAAGTCCCATCCATTGGAGGTGGATCTGTGGGGTCAAATTTGGTGTCATTAGGTCAAATGTATATCATAGATTTAAATATTGACAGATATATTATAAAGGTGAACAGGTGACTTAAAACATATTGTATATTTGGAGTGATAACCTTAAAATGCTATGTTTATAGTTTTTCACACTATGAATACTATACATAACATTCAATTTCCATTGTATTGAACTTCCATAATTATAAGCTTGTACTGATAATTGTTCATATTATTGATTGTCCGTACTGTTAAACTTCCACACTAATGCATATATACACACCTAGTATCAAATGTCAGTAATGTTTGTTGACTGTACTGTTGATTTTCCGTACTTTAAATGTTGGTAATGATAAAGGTCAGTAAATTTGATGTCCATATGGTTAATTATTTATATCAGCTATTGTCTTAACGTTTTTCAGTCGTATAATTAATTATTTGTTTTGTCAATTGTCCATTCTGTTTCCTCTATATACTAGAATATCGTTATTTATTTATTTTTAGGTCTCAATGCTTAGGAATGTTTAATAACATACATCGTAATAAAAACAT
Source organism: Psix sp. ZL-2020 (assembly GCA_022817045.1). NCBI lineage: Eukaryota > Metazoa > Arthropoda > Insecta > Hymenoptera > Scelionidae > Psix > Psix sp. ZL-2020. The sequence continues at coordinate 2,737 of JABFQD010003943.1, read as the reverse complement.
TGGAATCTATAATATTATAAGTCCAACAGATTAAAAACTAAAAATAAAGTAAATATAAAAATGACACTAAAAAATACCAAACTTAAATACCAGTGTTCTAAATTAATAAAATTAATCTATATATTTGATGTTTTTTAAACAACAGATATTTTGTTTTCAATTTTCCCCTTTCTCGACAATTTCTGATGAATAAAAATCGTTAAATTGTTACATTTATACAAATATCTATTTAATTTTTTTAAATGTATATATTTAATTTAATTTCAATTCAAAAAGAGCTGTTTAAATATGTATTTAATATAATAATATTAACTTTAATTATGCGATTCGTATTTTTAATTTGTAAATATAAATATAATAATTGTCAAACGAATTTAAAATTATTTGTGTTTTTTACGTGCTTTTTTATGGTTTTTTTATGGTCCTTCAATATTAATTTAGATTGGAGTTTGTACAGATATACAATTTATTCACGATACATAGTAATTAGTATATTATGTGTAAGTATAGTTTATCTATGGTAGTTCAATATTAATTTAATTAAAGGCACAAAGATTGTTTGTTGTCTTTATAACAAAGAAACAGTTATTAACGAAATTCATATATATCTTAGACATGATGTGAAGCAAGTTTAAGTTCCTCCAGTCTGTCTTTATGTAGTTTCTATTCTCCGTAGCGTTATAAAATACTTGATATTCGAAGAAACTATGTTGATGATATTCACTTTTATTTGAAATGTACATATGCCCTGAGCAATATTTTTCTTACGCAATTCCAGTTTACTTTATAATATTTGACATTTTATTTTGACTGTTTTGTTTTCATTTCAAAAACTAATTTCTTAATTATTGTCGAAAAACATTGATATGACGATGTTTTTGAATATTTAATATGAAAAAATGTTATAATTTCATCTTTCAAATTATATGATTTCTTTAGCTCATTGCGGTTGACCTTTGAAGATTTCGTGGAACCAATTTGAAATGTACTTAATAACTTAAACATGAATAAAGTTTCTCACAGAAAACTTAAAACAGAATTAATTTTATAGATACTTTTTACGTGAAAGCTATGCAGAACTTAAGTACTCACGATTTTGAAAGGACGCAAATATTTCAACCAACTTGTGCACGCTGACAACGATAAACTTTTCATAAACTACGACGGTTCTTAGATTATTTGTCTTATACCGTTGTGCTTTAGCTTTGCAAAAGATTTGCTTCATTTTATATTCCGTTTTTCGTCTTTGCCAATTTGCGAATCAAATTAACATGTATGATCTGCATATCTACATCTCGTCACCGATATACTACAATGAACAAGGGGGAGATAACTAGATTATGTTTATTAATGAATTTTCACTCAGCGCAACGTAAATACCAAGTTTATGATGACACAATTTAGTGTAATAAAATTGTGTTGTAATTTGCTCTAATTTGGATTAATTTAAAAAATCATTTCATTGCATTGTGAAGATGATTTTTTCTCATTTGAAAATATTAATTTTGAAGATAACAAGTTCAATTTCGCAATTAAATTAAGCGTTTGTTATCTTTTTGAACTTAAAAGAAACAAGGAAATGGTCTATTGCACTAAAATAATGAGAAAATAAAAATAATAATCATATTTTATAAAGCAGGTTTAGCTTACCTTTGGTTAAGATTTCTCCCATTCGATGATACAAATCCAAGGGCTCATAATGCTCCAATTTTAATCATTCTAGCTTCACACAAATGATGTTACACAGTTCTTTAACTTGCTGGATTTCTTGCCATTCACTTATCGTTGTCGAATAATTTTCTAGAATGCTTTCAGTATTATTACAGTCGAGACTTATCTGTCGCTGACTTGTGGATCAAAACCCTGTTAGAGTTTGTGTCATATAAAAGGCTTTGGATCAATGCAATTATGTCTACTGGTTAAAAAATATATGATTTATTTGAACAAATGAAAGAGAATTCAAAGTAATCACTAAATCCAAATCAAACACTTTTATGCTTAATCTATCTTATTTGGTAGGTATTTCTTTACATTTCGTAATTGTTGTAGTTCAATTTCCGGTAAAGTATTGATTTTAAATTAAATTAATAATATTATTATTATTTTAAAAATAAAGTAAATAATTTTATTTGTATATATAAACGCATATAGATCATAATCTATAATATGCGTATAATTATATCTCTAATATTTATAAATGTGCATATTTTTGACGAGATTATTTTTATAGGCTTTAGTTGTTTTATCGACATTCTAAGCTTTTTGATTTGTGCACACATGCTCCTTTTGTGTGAATAAAACATATCAACAATTAATTATCACCTGTCGGCAGTCTCAGTAACGCGAGCTTGTAAGCCTGTGAAATAGCGATGCCATAGCTCCTCTTCACCACTACCGCACACTTTGCCAGAGAAATTATCTCTTGGCGCGGCAAACATTTCAATATCCTCTACATAGCCCCTTTTCTTCACAAATGTACAAACATTTACAGTTACAGCAATTTTATTTGATTTTAATTGCAGAAAAAATCTTCATGATTTTACCAATGTATAATTACTAATTACGCTATTTAATCTTCTTGAATTCTATAATTTCCTGAAATTTCCTGAATTTCTCGTATTTATAATTATTATGTTAAGATTCTGGAGGTTTCAAAAATATTTTTTCATTATCTAGAAAGATATCTAGAAAGTCTAAATATGTACAAATTATATTATTTTTATCTTTGAATTTATTA
>JABFQD010003942.1:0-12445 GCA_022817045.1 Psix sp. ZL-2020 | reverse complement strand
AAATGAATTAGAAATTGAATATATTAATACGGACAAAACATACTTTTCCTGTTTATAATTATCAAATGAAATAGATTTAATAAGAAAATTATATCCAAATCATTATATATCATTTTATATATAACAATAAATAAAAACATCAAATAAAACAAATATCAATGAATATACTTATGCAGGCAATATTTAAAAGAATTCAATTGAAGCGTTTAAAAATCGTTATTAAAAACACCTTTAAACATTAACCGAAGGGTTAAATTGAATCTATTCTAATATTTATAATCGGATTTTTTTCTTTAAAATTAATAAAAAGATAAAGTTTGTCAAAATGAAAGATTATGAAAACCAAAATTGGATTTAATGGGAATAAATGGAATAATTAAAGAATGGTCTACCATATCCCATTGACCATTTTATAAAAAAATAGGGGTTCGGTTCATAATAAGCGAATCATTCCGCGCTTGTATATTAATATTTTGTTAAATAATGAATAATAACTATACCATGTACTACACCGTACATCCTGCTCTCACGCAATAAAAGTGGGAAATCAAAAATAGCAATTTACATCTTAGCATCATGTAATAAAAGCAATTTTCGATTTGAGACGTAAACATAAAACTAAGTTAAGAAACCATCAATTTGTTACATTTGAATGGAAAAAGATGTAGTTAAATAAAAAATGAGCGTGAAAATTACAGTCGACGAATTTCGTTCGGCAATATAGAAAGGTAGGCATCGTCGCTGTTGTATTTTTCGCTCTCTTGTTCTATTTCTTTCTTCGTATTTTAGTGTCGCTCAAATATTTTTGTCTTGATATTTTGTAAAATTTATGTGAAACAGTTTTCCATTATTTGAAAATAAAATATTATAAAATTGGAAATTAAAGCATTCCATATTTTTTACAGAAATATTATACACAAAGAAATATTATTAACTGTCTGTTTGGTATGGTTGTCAAAATTGTCAAAAATATATGAATAGGATTATATAATGATATTATTTATTCAAATAGTATGTTAATAAATTTAATAAGTTAACGAAATAAATTTTAACTTAGATCTTTACGTCCATATTTGTTGTTTCAAAGAAAAATTGCAAATAATTACAACAATAATTTGACAACGAAACACTATTTGACAGCAAACTAGAATTTCAGAAGTTCTTGTGTACATACAAAACATACAAATTTGGAAAAACTAGAAAAACACTAGTTCATTGTTTTACAATTAATTAACTATATTATTTTAAACTATCTAATATAATATTATTAATATTAAAATAGATGAATTTATAAAACTACCAATCAATGAAGCCAAAAAAATCAATAAATTCTATTTCAAATATGGCCGCCAAACTAAGTTATTTCTCTGAGATTGGCACTTCTGAGTGTCTCCCAGGTCGCGCATGGAAGCTTCTAATCAAAACTTAAAAATGTTAACTCTCGTCGAACTAATCATGCATGAAATACGAGTTGTCGAAGCAAGCAATTTAACCATCAGAGAATATTTATTCTGATGGAATCATCGTTTCAATTCAAGTCAATCTTGATAATTCCAAGATATGGAAATATATAAACTTAGTAAGGTGAAGAAAATTAAAAAATTTATAATATTTAGAAATCCAGCTTTATTTGATAATCAGACGGTATATTGCAATATCTCTGAAAGTAAGAGTAAAAACTTTTTAACCATTACAGTGAAACATTATAATGACAATAAGTACTTCAAGCTTGTTTTAGCCTCTTATAACTGACGAAATTCATTTAGTTGTTGGTTTTCACGTGCAACATTCAAATTCTGACTTTGGTTGTCAAGTCGATTACAATTTTAAGTTCACAAACAATATCATGAGTGAAACATAAAATTTATTATTTTTTAATTTCAAGGATATTGATTTTTTGATAATCATGAACGTTTTAAAAATAAACAATTTCTCCTCAACAGACTGTAATAAAATCTATCTCAATATCTTCTGCAATACATTATATAGCACTGTTGTATATTTTACGTGTTACATATTCGCATAACATTTTAAAATTTTAAATATTCGAAAGATTTTGCCGAGTAATTAGCTTTTTTTAATATATATTTTTAGTTGCCTATTCGTATTGTCTTAACAAAAATTTCTGACTGTTTTTTGCTATGAAATAAAAGAATCTATAATGGTCATTATTTATTATTTATTTCCATTTTACATGTTCCTGTTCAAGATTGTAATAATGAATAATATAATAATAATAATCGACAAAATTATTACAAGATAATTTCTCAGCATATTAGTTTATGCGTTAAAATCAAAACTCAGAATGATGATTGCAATAAAGAATTTTGATACGGCAAGTGAAAATTGAAGATAAAATACATTTTGACTCTGATTAAGAATCAAAACAGCAATCTAAAAGATAAACCTGAGAATAAATTTACTTTACTTATTAGAGGGAGAGAGACAGCATATAAGAAATACTTTCGATATCTAAATGAAATCGAATTTTCATCCAGAATGTAAAATTTTGAATAAAGACTGGATGTGAGCTAGATTCCAGTTATAGTGCTCTGTACACGAGCCACATCCAGCTCACGTCTTGAGTTGGAATGAGCCCATACAAAAGATCGGGGGGAGGAGCAAAGTAAGGAAAAAAAAGTGTAAAACGCAGCGAAAAGGGCAGCGATTAAACAGCACGATAGTACGACGAAAACGATTTTCCGTTCAAAACGTTCGTAGTGAAAATCTGAATTTAAAATTGTATTAAGCGATCTTAAACACCTTCATATATTAGTAGTTTTAGTTTATTATATTAGATTCACCGTTCTTACATGATGAAATATTATACATCGCATCTAGGGTGCAAAGTAGTTTATATTGCACAGTTTGTTGTAGAGTATATGAAGGCACGATATGAAATCGAAGACAAAGCTTAAATTTCTGAAAGTTTTCGAGACCCAAGATAAAACTTATCTAAAATTTATCTAATCTATTGAATCTATCTACTAATAAAAAATGATAATAAGCTATCGCGTTCTAGTTAAAAATTATATTTGTTACCAAGACATCGTAAAATCTGTCTAAAAAGCCTCATTTCTTGCACTAGGGAGAAAAGTTGATATTTTCCGTGCTGTTCCATAGGATGCATAAATCTTATTCTATACCTGTTCTATATATATCCTACCTTTGACCTAAATCTGTCTATACTCAGACTTTTGAAAAAACAATATTTGAATTCTTTACTCGCCATATTAGAGCCACCATTTTGAATTTAGAAAACTGATTTTCCGTAATCAGCGACCTTAAAAAGCATTATACGTAAATTCTCGAGAAATCAAATGCACAGGATTACAAATCATCACTCATGCGTGCTTTTAATCCTGTTCTGTGCTTGCCTACACTGTGCTTGCACTAGTCCATACTTTTCTTCAATCTGACATTGAAGCACGCGACGGTAGGCAGATGAAAAATTTTCCTATTCTTGGGTAGAAAAAGGACATCGCTACGAGATTCGAGTATATAGCGTCACGTAGAGACTGTCGTTTTCATTCATCATTTCATTGTTCTTTCTTACAGAATTATTCAATTTAAATAATAATTCCTTGGCTCGTCGGATCGGTATCGCAACCCTTGACTGGTAGGTATAACAGTATTTCGGTTTTACGATTTTAGCAAACAAATGTTCGTCTTTACTTATGCATCATCTTGCACTATATCATAACCAACAAATTATTTCTCTCCTTCGCCTCATTTCCTTTAGCAGATAAGGCAGAGCTTCCGTGTCATCGTTGAGTTTATCGTTACCACATAGTACATAAATTATAATCGTCTGGCCCGTTTTCTATATCGGCTTTTCTCTTCTCCAAGTTGTACTTGCACGTGTTTGGTTAACAAAGAAGAGTCTTAATAAGTACACAGAAAAACAGTGGTAGCTACGCGTTTTCGTTTCAGCATATAGAGTAATAAGCGTCTGTTTACCAGGACAGCTTACGGCTTAACACAAGGCTAACATTTTCACGAGAAATAGATGATATCCTCCGTGGAAGGCGTCATGAATGAGTTTGTATAATTTAATGCTTTGTTTGTAACTTTGTTTTCAGTCTAATAATTAGACTGGAAACAGTCTAGCAGCTATATGAATAATCTAGCAGCATCAATTCTCTTCGATTGTTGATGCTGCTAGATTACTGACAGTCAAAACGGTGAATAAGTTGAATTTGTGAGTGCAGCTATGTGAACGAGACAATTCAAAGATGTACCGCAAAAACAATGTACATGTACTATGAAACCACGCGCTTTTACATTTACGTTTCTACATCTATAAATGTTGCTTTTCAATTTAAAACTAATCATTTTCAATGTAACTTTACCTTATTTTAATTATAAATAATAATAATTGAAATAAATATTGTCATTATTACTAATTGTTTATATTATTTCTAACCTTTATTATTTTGTTTAACTTATTACTCTTCGTTTCATATCAGGACATTTTTTATATATAAATAAAACAATATGTAAATATACATCAAATATGGCTCTAACTAACAAAGCTAAGACTGTTGCATAGTATCAGCTGAAATATAATTTTATCTTATTTATGATTCAAGTTGAGTATAAATAATTTATTATACCATCATCCATTTTCGAAATGTATTGTAATGAAAGCGAAAAATACTTTAAGAGATAAGTATAATTTTTTATCATTTATTATGCATGTTTTACGTTTTACACGCATACATAAGACATGTTTCGTTCTTGTGTCATTTTATGTATGCCATTTGAGGAACTTTTTGTTATATTATTTGAAAGAACATGTCAAATTGTTGTGAGTCGTGTGACTCACAAAAAAAGCAAGCCATGTGGCTTGTCTTTTAGACACTCCACTCTAGTATTTATCTGTAACGTCTAGAGAACTACGAAAAACCTGGATAAAATAGTCAGCCGCAGAATAGCGAATTGAGCTATTGATACAACGCGTGAATTCCGATCTAAAGCAGTCCGTGGTCTCCTAAGGCCTCCTTGATCGTCTTCGGTGAGCCGAGGGTAGTTGAAAGGGTTTGAGGTTTTAGCTCAAACCGACGAGTATTATAATTGTTACATAATTTAAACTCTATTTACATTGTAGTCATTCTATTTTCATTTGCTTCTAATCATTTTAATGAATTTAATTGGAAAAAATAAATAATTAAAAAAAAATTTAAAGCCCAATGTGTTATTGGGCTAAACAAAGCCTGGTCGCCTGTTCAAAAATGGGTAAAATTTGAATTTTTGTTAAACATAATTCATGCTGTATCAAATATGAAATTAGAATATTCAAAGTTTAAAGGACAGTTTCTAATTTCGAGCGAAATTAAAGGATTCCAATAATTTCATCTTTTGCAAAATAATAAGTTAATTATATCACAGTTATAATCCATGCTTTTTGGTTCTAGACGAAAATTATCTTCAACTCGATACTTCAAGAAGTTAGAAGACTTTTTATAGAATTTCAAGAATATTTTAAATTTTTTTCTAGTCTTTGCATGTTCAAAATTGTTCAACAGTCTGTTCTAAACTCAATTTCATAAAATGAAAAACATTTTTTATGAAATTTTCTATATTCTATATTAAATAGATTATGGAGTACGCAAAAACTGATATAAATTACTTGACAAAAATTTTATAGGCAAAATGTTGTTAATAAAATATGGAAACTTTTATCAGTTTTGAGTAAAAATATCAATAAATTAGTGATGACGATGTTTTCATCACAAAAAAACATCCTGTCCTGTGTGCCTTCCAACAGAGGATATAAAGCTTGTCTTCCTTGTGCGTACACTTCAATAAGCATGTATTGTAATAAATACATATTTTAAAATATGTAAGAAACAAAGAGCAACAAAATGCAGAATGTAAAATATGAGTAAAACTAAAGTTTCTGAGATTCAAATTCCTTTACTTCTTTTGTTTTTGTAGATACTTTGTTATGCATTTTCATATATGTATACTAATATGTAAAATTAATTTATGACTTACGAGACACTTCGATTAAAGGACTATTTGATGTTCCAAAAGAATTTTTCATTGGAGTTTTATCTATTCCTTTAATTGTCAACAATTCTTATATCGATCAAAAAGACTTCGCTTTAGTCTTTATGATATTAAAGGTAAAAATAACACCTTAAATTTATATCAACTATGGAGTATAAATGACTGGAACAAAAACGAAGGGGGATGATGAGGACTAAGATGGCTCCCGAAGATGCTTTGGTCGGTCTGGATGGTGAATAAGCGTATTGGTGAATGGGCTTTTTTTATCGTGGTCGAAGAAGGATGGCCTTAGATTCCACCGGCGAAATAGCTGGTAGTAGCGACGGAGAAGAAGCTAGTGACATGAGGTATGGACCTGAGGATGGACACTTATTGCTGGCCATCTCTTTCTTCTTTTGTCTAGTCGATCTAGCTTGGCCAGACTGATTTAATGACTTGCGGAAATTAACTTCGCAAACCTTACGTCAATCTGCCGAAGCAGACATGAACATAGACAGGGGATTAACCACAATATTACTGTCAATTTTCCGCTCTCAAATTATTCGCGCTGCAATTGGCTGGTTTTAGTTTGACAATTTTATAATGGTTTAACCTTAATAGTGTATAAGTAACCAAAAAATTAAGCTTCATTAAGTTTTAACGTGATTAATAAATATGATTGAGAAAATTCTTCTAATAAATAAAATTAATATTACTGATTGATTTTACATGCATGTAAAACTAAGAACAAAGGTATTTTATTTTTGCGATATTTTTCTGCATATATGATTCTTGTATAATATATATACATATGTTTGCATTTGAGCTGCATATATAAGATGTTTCGTCAATCAGAAATGACACTTTTTTTATATCAACAGAGTAAAATCTTTATTCTTTAAAGGTAGAAAAAGCTTCCACATGAAAAACACTGCATATCACTTTTAGATATAACTAGCGTAATATATTATATATTCTATGCATGTATGATAACAATTTATTAAGTTAATAAATCTCATATATATAAATAATAAGAGACTATTTAACGTGAACAAGAGCATCTTAAAAAATTAAGTGTTTAATTTCTATATAATATTAATAATAAGTCATTAACGTAGAAAAATCAGTTCAGAAAAAACTTTTTGTTTAAGAAAACTTAAAACAAGGAATTTTATAACCATGAATAACATTAAAAATTGTGGAGTCCTTTATTCATTTCTTCCAATTTTCGAGAAAGTTTCTTATACTATCAACTGTACTTACTAAATCTATCAATATTGATTATGACTGAGAGAAAACATGGTTTGCTTCTTGAAGATTTTGTGCTGAATGTCACACGCTTGTCTTTGTGGCAGAGGTTGGAAAAAATTACTTTTACTTTTTAATACAGTTTATTTGATTGAACAAACTAATATTTGTGTATGAAAAACTATTCAATCGGGTTTAATAAATGAAATATCACAAGTCACGTCTGCGCGATTTGACTAGCGCGCCAATACACAAAAGTAGAGCGCCATCTATATAGCTTAGAAAAGGCGGGTGGAATTCTAACGCACGTGATCGATCTTCGCAAATATATTCAATACTTATATTTTTTCAGCTCCTAATGTACCAAATAATTAAGAGTCCGAAAGACAAAGATGTCATCATTGCAGTCACGGTGAAATTGTTATTAATCTAAAACTTATTTTGTATTTCCTCCGTCGATAAACGGAAATAATTTCTAGATAGTAATAGCTATTGTCTACAAATTCTTATTTTGCAATAAATATTGCAAAATAATCGCAGGAACTTTCATTGTATACCAATATTAATCCAACGTCGATACAGCGTTGGATCAACGTAGTATTAACGCTGCAACGTCGATTCGACGTCAGATCGATGTACAATTCGAGTTCCCAATCGAATAAGAGCTCTGCCTCAGGACTCGCAATTATTGTTCAATTTTTTTACATTAATTAAATGTAATAGCTTACACTGAGAGAAAAAAAGTTTAAATAATTACTAATTTTAGAATACTAATTATAAATTTTCATTCTAATGATGGATTGTTCAGTTTACGATCAAAGTTTGAATCTTTATAATTTTAATATCACTATCCTTGACTTTATTTTTTATTTATTTACTATCTCAAGTTAAATGAAGTTACCCGAAATAAAATTTATAAGCCGTAATTAAAATAATGTTCAATTTCAAAGATTGAATAACATTCTGTAAAATTGAAAATTGATAAGTGGATTTTATATACTGAATGGATATAATGTAGTAGAAAATATCCGTGACAAACCATTTGGTTTTCTCATCGAAACACAGTTACAAGGTTGGTGAAACAAATCTGACAAACCAAAGCACATAACTCAATGTATTATTTTAAAATCCTCATGTCTGCAATGTTCTGCCTTACAAGCGCTTGGTATAAAATGCTTTGAATGTAACAAAGAACTGCATTCGTAAAGCGAGTGATTAAGATCTTTTTTCGTTAGATTTTCGGTCTTATATTTTTCACGCTAGATGTCCGAAACGTCGCACGTCACTGCAATTGGTACAACAAGGAAAAAGACTCGTCAATATATAATAATAATGCAGCTCGCTAATAAACATACATCAAAAGTTGATTACAAAATCAAGTTTAATTTGAAATGATTCTAAAAAAGTGGAACATAAAAGTCAGTCTCAGGAAAATGAAAAAATCAAACTGAAGAAATTGTTTCAATTATTCATGCATATAACGTGTTATCTAAATTATATCTAAGAATGATATGCGATTACTCCAGGCAAATCTAGCAAGGCTATTTTACGCAATTTGAAATTGTATCCTTAACAAAAATAGGAATTCGACGAAACATCGCCTTGCTCGGTAATATTCGTCCATTTTTACGCGTACATTATGTAAATATGTATATTTGAAGCGAATTGAATTTATCAATAAGAGCTGAATGAAATCCTAACTTTGGGTTTGGTTTTCGAAATCGCAATAGTAATATCTGAATGTCGGTAGCGTTATAGCGATCAATTTCAGATAAATCAAGCGGATGAGGAAACGGTCGAATGTCAAATGCTCGTTTTCTACTTTTAGCTACTGTATTAGAAAACTCTGATTATGATTTTGCTAAATTTGGTGTCAGCTAGCTAGCGAACCACGTGAAACATGTTGTAAAAAATCTTGAAATCGGAATCCTACATAAATTGAAAAAAGAGATTGTATAAAAGAAATTGTCTCGTTACATTTACTCCAGTTTTGGATAACATATATAACGCCATTGAATTGTATTGTATTCGTTTCGATTTAAATTTAATTTTTATTCGAACTGGTTTCTCACCAATTAAGTTCATTTACTTATCAATTTTATCATAATCAATTCTATTATCATCAATTTGGAATTAAACCAATAATTATGAAATCCAAAGTGATTCTGTCATCTTATTCACTGGTTTCGTGTTTTCAAGGATATTTATTTAACAAGCTTACAATTACGTAATTTACCGTATAACAAAATACATATCGAAGTTTCAAAGTGTCAGGATTAATAAAGCTGCGTATTTATGAACTAAGGATTTCAGGATGCGTTGACTCAAGAAAGTCTTTGCAGTCTTCACCGAAGATCAGAGTATTACATTAATAAACATAATCACGGCTCATCTGGGATGACATAGGAAGCTGTCAGAAACTGAGAACTTGATGAGCACTAGACTACAAATACTACGTCTCATGACATAAAATACTATAACAGTTTTGTCTGGCACGTCTTTTAAATTCACGAAAAATGAAGTACTAATTTATTTGTGTGAATTAACTTCATTTCGTATAATGGATCTAAAATCGAGAGAATATTGTAGTTATAAATCAATGCAATTATTATTACTTACAGAAACTTCAGTGCAGCATTAATAATATACATTTCGTAGAAAAACTTCTCAGCGAAAGTTGAGATTCATCATCAAAATAGGTAGCCATATAGTGACATTTTAATATTATATTTATACATTAACTAAACCTATAAATCCTGTTCACATTTTTCGTGTACGTTTCTTCAAGGTTATAGCATATTGTACCATAGTTAATCGATGGTTAAACCTGTTTTCGCAGTTAACTTTCATTTTAACTAATCCTCGTTAATATTTTCTGGTCATAAATTTGTCATTTTTAAATTTAAAATGGAATTTTGTCTATTCTGTTAAGAAAAATGCAGTATCCATCAAAAGATTTAGAGATTATGGTTTTTTCCAGTACGTGCTTTCAAAGATGGCAAAAATCTGGTCAAAATATGTTTTTATTAGTGGTTAATTATGGTTTGAATATAATGTTTCTCCTCGAATAATACTGATTTTCCGTTTTTGATAAGAAAAAAAGGATTAGAATTTGAATTTTGCAGCTTCGCTAATTTCTTCTTGTTTTTATGGTCAATTTTAAGCTAGTAATTATCAAAACCGAAAAGGATTGAAAGATAAAAATTATATTTATTAAACAGAGCTGAAGTTTTTTAGGGTTTCTTACTAGAATCTGTTGGTCATATCGATTATACTTAATATTGTAAAATTGTTCCTCAAAATCACCAGTCTGATTTAACTTACTAGGTGGAGAGTGAAGTTCTTCATTAAGAGCTTAAAAATAATGTCCTCGAGCTAAACTGAATCGAAGACTACAAAACAGACTCCAATAAATTCGCCATACCTTGTGATGTTTTTTATTTATTGATTAATTCATTATTAATTGATATCGATATAGTTTTGCTGCACTTACGTTTCTCATCTATTTGATTTTAAGAAAAAAATAAAATGATAATTAAATATAATTACATATAAATATAAAATTTTAATTGTGTCGAGTTAAATTTATGATTTTCCATCACTACTAATATTAGAATGCATTACTATTACTAGTACTAATATTAAGATAGACACAAAGTTCTCAATACACACATTTTTCCAATGTTTATCATTGATATCAAATATTTAAAATAAGATATCAGTCATTAATGATAAATGTTTTAAAATTTAATTTCAGAAACAACTGATCTGGAAAAAATCCAGCAATTTTTGTTGATCACCATCTTGAACAAACTTGTTGATCTTGTTCTAAAAGGTGCAATTTTTCTAAAAGTGAAGATATCAATTCCGCCAAAATTATCTTCAACAAAAAGATGATACAGTTTCTAAAAATTAATAATTTTACAACTTTCTAATATGTAAATCAAACGATATTCAAAACTATACAATTAGAATAAAAAATTACATAACGAGGAAGAATCATTATGATGTCTGATTTCTCCGCAATTCCGGTAATGATTTTAGGATTTTGTATTTAGTGTCTTATTACTATAACAAATTGAATAAATCTGCTAAATTCGATGCATAGAATTTTATCACTTTCTTTTATATAAATCAAGCACCGATTTTAGATTGAATTCTTTATTTTTATCGTAACATACATTATAAAGAAAAAACTTATAGATCTCAGATGTGACATTATAGATGGCATGTGTAATAGAGTGTGACGGAGTTCGAACTACCAGTTTGAAATAACTTTGTTATCACTTTAAAAGTATAAATTTTATTATTTGTCTGTATTTCAAGAACCTTACTGATAGTAAGCAGATATCATATTGGGTTGAAACTTTTCTTTTGAGCCGATATATTTTTTATTGTCTTTTTTGCTGTTTTCATTTGGTAGAAAAGTATGTATTATTTAAAATAATGTAAAAAAGGATTGTGTATCCGCGGATAAGCGGATTAAAAAGTTTTATCAGAGAATATAGGTGAGGCCAATGTTCGGGTTTCGGTTTGTAAGAGTGATATCGCTTCTTTAATGTTTTAACTTTATTTCCAATTAACTAATATTATTTGTATCGTTAGTTTATTCACTTTTGTTGTATTAAAAAAAATATGCAAGTTGGTCTTGTCTATAGCAATTTATTTAAATTTAGTTTTGATTATTGATAAATTTCTTTTTTGGTTTTTTCTTAGGTTAGGGTTTTTTATGTCTTTGGCCCAAATTCAACTTCCCAGTTAGAACCTGAAGTGTGACTTCCGAGCTCTCTAGCGAAGATCGGAAGTAATACTTTTGAATCCGTCCGTATGGAAAATACAGCTCGTAGATAAAACTTTCACGACCTTATTCAAAAGCTTGCTCATATGCAAAGGTCAGAAAATGAAGCACCTAATTTTTCAGCCAAAAATATATATGAACACGAATTTATGCGAGAACATTTATATTGTATACAGCAATTCACACAATAATAACATAAAAATTAAATTTTATTTGATAAACGTTGAGTTATTAAAGCAAAAACAACAACTAAACGAATTAGTGTAGAATAAAAAAATTGCTTTATTTCATCATAAAATTTTCTACATACACTGTATTGAGATTTAATAATAAACAAAATTCAATTAAATAATAAATATAATATTGATGAGTAATTATAATTTAATATAACTATCAAAAATGTTA
>JABFQD010003941.1:0-12445 GCA_022817045.1 Psix sp. ZL-2020 | reverse complement strand
ATTTCTTGAATTCGTTAGACAATTATAATTAATAATTACATATAATAATCAAATTAGAATAAAGAGTCATGTTATTTTAGCATATTAAGTAATTAATTACTAATTAATAATAAAATATATAATAATAACCTTTCTCATTAATAATTCTTTTCATTCAAAAATACATTATACAAAACTGAACAAAAATGCACATTCTTTTTAAAAAAGTCTGCTTCATACAAAATCTGGAAGATTTTTTCAAATCTCTTTATTCCTCGTATATACTTTAATTTATTTTGAGAAATTAGTATCTCACACCAATGAGTTAGACGAGGCATATCTTTAGACATAAACTTTTTAATGTTCAAGTCAGATATCTCAATAAACGGACTGTATACTCGGAATATTTATACACTTATAAGAATTTGTGTATTATGTTATGCACTCTATACCAGTTTTCTACTTGAACAAAATTCTTGAGTTGTATATGTGCTTTCCGATATTTTCAACAAGATATTCTTCGATGTGAATTATACTGATGCAAAGACTTCAGTGTACAAACAACTTATGAATCAAACGTCTCTATAGAAATTGACAACAAAACAAATGATTGTCCTAAGCTGAAATTACAATAAAAATTATTAAGATGTTTAACTACGTGCATTATAAGTTTCAACCTAAAAATTGGGGCAAAAGTTGACGTTTGCAATCTCGTTTTGTCAGAATAAAAATTACAACTTTCATTCACACAGACAATTTCAATTCTGCTTTGATGGTTAGTAAGTTGACGTATTCCAACTCATAAATGTGAAAAAATAAAGTTTTCACCTTGTGCCAAAAAGAATGAAGTCGATGAAGGTGTAATAATACTTGTTGACAATATGTCACTATAAATGCTTGTTATAAAAAATATTCTTATTTTTATATCACAAAAGATTCGAAACCCATTAACTTCTATCATTCATTATTTTTTATTGTATCAGATGAAAGTTAAAAATAATAGTTAATGAAGTAGTGAAAACATTTTATTCTTATGAATTTCGTTTCTCGACAGGCACAAAAAAATTAAAGATATCATCAATTAACTGTAAACTAATAATTACTTTCTATGTCTGGATAGACCGTTTCGAAAAACCATGAAAGGATTCTCATAAAATCGTAATAAAAATTGGATAGTATTAAGAAAAAGGAGCTATTATTCGCGTGACAGAAAAAAATTCTAAAAGATTCTGTAACTGCTCGACAGATTTGTTCTGTTGATGAGTGGAAAAAAAATATAATGAATCAACCTGAAGTATTTAATTCTAGTACTGACGTACAGAAAATACGTTTTTACTTTCTCCATAGCCAATAAAAGCAACAGCAACATTTATTAAAATAAACGCTACTTTAGTAGGTCGTCTGAATCGTGGTTATCTCGTCCTTGAAAGTTAAGCAACAAAATATGTATTCATTTCTTAGATGGGTGACCGCACTGGCACCCCCAAGTTTTAACATAATTTAAGTTTACTTTTTTACTATTTAACTAAATAAATGCTTAAGAGGTTATTTAATTTCGATATCAAAATTAAAAATATATTATGCTACAAAGGGTCGAAGCATTGCGATTTTAAAAGAGAATGAAGTTGGCAACACGAGACGAAGGCAGTCCAAGTCGCAGTCGTGTTGCCAACTTTATTCGAGTTTAGAACCGTGCTCTGCCCATGTTACAGACGATATTTTCTGCAATAAATTTACTGGAATCATCATTTATTTGATTTAAAATTCGCTCTAGGGTAGAAATGTTGATATTATTTCCGTGCGTTCAGAATAAACAACGTTCCGCTCTGAATTTAGATAAAAAAAACGAAGATTTCAGTGCTCGTGTTGAAGAGATAATATTAGTTGATCCAAATTATTAAATTTACATTGATTGACTAACAATGAATACATGCTTTTATTCGAAATGTAGAAGAAAAAGGAAAGAAAAATAATTTTGAAAAAAGTAACGTGAAGTTGATACATCCAAAAACACTTTCAATATAAACATGAAGTTTGTAAGAAGGATTGAACTTTTCAGAGAATTAGCAATAAATTTTCTGTGTTCCCAAGATACTACACGTCAAAAAATCGGTGACAATCATAATAATTTTCACCGATTTATTGAAGCAGCATCAACTTCAATAAAAGATGATGCTGCTTATTGAGAAAAAGAATATAACCTCATATGAAAATAACGGTTTAAGCTTCCATCAAAAGTAAAGCTAGGGAAGGTAAAATGGAGGACGATTGAAGATTGAATGCATTGTCTAAGATTTTGGGATCTCAGATCATCTCGTTTGAGTCATTTCGATAAATATTTTCACTTTTTGAGTCTTTTAACATTTTGAGCAAAAAACCAAATAAATGTCAGTTTTATTGCAGTAATCGTAAATCTAAAAACGCACTTTTCTAGCATAATTATTTTGAATCTGCTTTAATTAAGCAGGAAAAATTACACTACGTTTATAAAAAAAAATAGGTTTTATTTGTATAGTTTTTCAAAAGAAATTAAAGATTCGTCTTTTCTTACATATTTGATTAATAATGATATTTTAATATGTATTAGTAATAGCTCAAAAGTTAACAATGCCAATGTGATATTGAAATTAAGCTGCAAGACCAAGAGGGCTTCATCATTTAATGAAGACATCTATGAACCGTTAATTTTCAACCATGTTATGCTTATGGTGATTCTTCTGTTCCCCTCGAAATAGTCTTATCAGTGAGTGTGGCATTAAATTTTAAATTTCTTACCGCATATTTTTAACGAAATTTACATAAAAAATATGAACTGTTAGAAAAGAGAAATTTAATGAATCAAATTAATAAACTGAGAATATCGTTTGATTAAAAAAGACGATCAATAAAGGTTTCGAAAATACTGAAAAAGTAGAATAAAACGACTAATCTAGTATAGTAAAAATCGGAAGAAAAATTGCGAAGACAACGTTAAAGTGGAAAGAAAAGTTCCAAGGAAAAGTTTGCTGACTAGAAAAAATCTTTACGTTAAACGCAAAGACATTCATCGGAATATTAATGTTTGCAAGAAATATATCACCATAACGAGGTATACATCATTAATAATTGGCAATCACTTCAGCAACTTTTCGAATACATTACAATGAAAGTGATGTGGAATGTTCTTGTTAAAAGCTATGACGTGCCATTATCATTAGACGGGATTTTTCAATAATATCAAATCATATTTACTTTAAATTCATAAACATTGAAATTCACAAAATGCACGAGTTAAAAATTTTTTTTGTCAACATGAGTGATATTTATTTAACGAATTTTCATCTTTTTCATTATTTTAACCATCGGTATTGCTTTTAATATTCAATGTGAACCACGTACCACATAAGTGCTCAACAAACATTATATCGCAATTATACACTTTGCGAATGAAAAAACTTTAGCAACCTTCTTAAACATGCAGAATGCAAATAGAGATAAAAGTGATAGATGCAGTCATATAGCAATATTTTAGAAAATTTGTATACAATGAATAAAAATCAGAGTTATCAATGTTTTGAAAATCTACAGCATTTTTGCAATCAATAAACTGATTATCATGAAAAATGTGTTATAAAATGACACTTTAAAAAAAATTGCTCATATTCCACTGCAGAACGATATTTACTATCAGAACAATAATAAGTTCAACTAAAACTGAATTGCTAAACAATTGAACTTGCATCTATAGCGTATTGGCCAAGAATTAACAAGAACTAGAAATTGTGTTAAGACCAAAAGTCAGTTTGCCGAGACCAAAAGTCTAATGATAGTATCGGAAGTTCAACTAGCACGTAAGACCAGCTATTACGAAAATACGATGCAAATAATAGCACAATTCGAAACGACTCTCGTTTCTGTAAAGCAAAAAGCGCTCGGAACTAATCGTCAAGTTTCTTCGTCGAAACTCAGCTGACTAAATTGAATAAACAAAACTCGAGAATAACTTTTATTTTGCATCCGAACAATTGGAAAGACTTACAACAGTCTGTGCAATATCGGAAAAACAAGAAGCAAACTGATAAACTAGTTCTCTTTTTAAAAACAACCCAGCATGTAACAAGCAAAAATGTCTGTGGTCATAAAAAAGTATAAAACTCTATTAAATCTTGACAAGTTTCATACAGGAGATGGAAAATAAAACTAAGATTGAACAACATACTCTGTGATAATAAATAAGAAGATAAAAATACAATTGAAGTAATCATAAAAGATAGTGATGAAGTCAAATATCGGTTAATAATTCAAATTGAATCACGCGCGCTCATCGGAAACGTATTTCTGCCCTCGAAAATGATTTACTGTAGATCATAATGTGTTCCGGAATCAAAGTCGATGTTATCGTGAAATAAATGTGGATTTCTATTGATTATACAAATTATAGCTCAGCAACTGAATTTGAAATCTGCCTCAGAAGTAGTTTATTTTTAGAATACAATCTATTGAACCAATTATTTTTAAAAAATGTTGATGAATTTTAGTACATTTAATTGAACTCCTGCATCTGACGTGTCTGCTAAATATCCTCGTTTGCACGTTCAATGATTAATAATGTCCTATAATTAAGGCACGAATTGAAAGTCATATTACGTTATTGATTTATTTTATTCTCGTGCTTTGTAGATATCAATCTGTGATAAAAAAGAAATTCATGCTTCTACATCGTCTTAATATCCTAAATTAGTTTCTTTGAAAATGTAATAAATTTCATTTCAATTAAAGTACTTCAAAAATCCCACCGTTTAATTAATTTCACGATATTTTATTGACATAAACCTCCTCGAAAAGTATATCATAATATTAACAAATTATATTTTTAAATAGTTATACTTCACCTCATTTTTATTTGGTAACAGAATTGATTAATAATGTTCTTTATTTGAAAGCACAAATAGCAACTTACAAGGTGTAGAGATTACTCTTGCAAAGGGCTTTATAATTATAAATTGAAACAACATTTTAAAGCGTATATACAAATTATCATTGAGAAAGAACTCATTTTCAAATAT
This sequence comes from Psix sp. ZL-2020, assembly GCA_022817045.1. NCBI lineage: Eukaryota > Metazoa > Arthropoda > Insecta > Hymenoptera > Scelionidae > Psix > Psix sp. ZL-2020. The sequence continues at coordinate 7,421 of JABFQD010003941.1, read as the reverse complement.
TAAACCTCATATTATTAAATCAATTTAACTTAATTTTGACCCAAATTTGAATTATTATTTTTACCTAAATGTCAATTAATCTTTCGTCGATGAAATTTTAAACACGATATAAATATTAAACAATGCAATATTCAATGCAAATCATTCATTTGCATTTAATGGAAATTACTCAATGTATAGAATGTGTAATATATAAAATATTACTCAACATGCAATCCAAGTTTTTCAAAAAAGTAAATATATGATTAAATATTTAAAAACTTCATTATTAAAGTTTTAATAGAGAATTTTCATTTTTTTGTATAAATATATATAATAATGGTATTAAAACAGGCCAACGTTTCCTATTCATAAAGTTTCGTCACTTTTTTTCGTTATTATTGAAACAGTAATACAGACATACTGACAGTTGCTGCAGTGTTAAACTATATATTCGTTTACGCTACGCAAACATCCAATTTGTTTCCCTCAAAGAAGCAAAGAAGAGCCATATTGATCGTGACGATGAACGGTAACAATTGGTTTTTCAATTTTGATATGAAAAACTGTATAAAACCCATGAAAAGATATTATATCGGTAAAATGTTAAGGACTGAATTATACTACATTATATAAATGAAAGGAGATGATTCTGTTATTGAAAAAGCGCATATTGTATGATTTTGGAAATCTCTTAAAATATCGTTAGAATTATACCACAGAACTTCGACCGCGTAAAATTGAAATGAAATAGAAATATCAATATTTTGCTGCAGAAATAGTTATTTTTGTATTGTTACGTCAACAAGTTTACTGAGGAAACGTCGAATTTAATTTGACACCAAATTTATTTTTATGCAGTAAAATTTTTGTTATCTTTTGGTTTTATTAATATTAATATATCAAATACATATATTTTTTATGATCCTACATTAAGAAAATATGTCAAATATTCATGAATGAAAACTGTTGAAAAATGTAATTAATAAATTTCGACATTTTAATTGTCCACCTCTGTAAAATTGGGAATCTAAGCCGTTCCAAACGATCCATAAAAATGTAGGAAATTGGGAATTAGAAAAAAGATTGTTCGTCAAATTCAGAAAGGAATTTAGATTCCAGAGCTTAACTTTCATTACTGACGCGTGGATCGAAGCATTATTTTCAAACTAATAGTAATCCGATGCCATAAAAGATCGAAGCTAGCCAATAAATGTTTGAATTGACAAAATCAATATTTGTACGAAAACATGAAGTTTGCCAAACACAAAACTTTGAAATTTCACAAGCACCTTATCCTGTCCCTGGCCCGATTACTCTATTAATTTCTCAATAAACTCTATTTAATCGTGTTGACACATATTCCTTTATAAACACAACTTGATATACCAAAATATTTTAATCATCCTTTTTTTACAATTTTTTCACATCCAATAATAAACAGATAGTTAAATTTAAAAATGATTTGCAACATAATTGTATTATGAAATGATTTTTAAACAAAAAAAGAAAGAAACAAAGTAGATCATTATATTGATTAGATTAACAATATTGGAAACAAAGTAAATTTTACTATATCTCATTATCAAAGGTACTTTATTATAAGTAATACTGAGATTTTTTATTTAATAGACTTACGTTAGATATGATTCGACTCAACTTACCTGAAACAAACAATGAAACATCATTAGTTTTTATTAAATTGTTGATTAAATAATTACTTAAAACTGAGTTCAAATATTATTTCATTACGCACGATACAGTTCAGCGAACACGCACTCATCTTAAAAATTATGCGTCATTGATTTGGAAAAACTAGAAAGGCTTTGATCAAAGCGTTTACATTAACGTAAATAATAATTTCCATAAATTCATTTGATGTAAAGATTCGATGAAATAAAACATTTTCTTTTTACCCATTTTCAATGTGAAAACTCTCGCTAAGTAGTATTACTTTAATTTGTATTAGTGTGCTGTGTCAAATAACCAGATTTAATACTGGTAATCGACGGAACAAGTTTTCTTACGCAATAGAGAAGCTTTTTTAAAAATTAATATCAAAAACTTGGACTATTCATTTTGATTACTTGAGCCCGACAAGTGTTTCGTTCTTTTCGTCATCAACATTAAACCGATAGACGTGAATGAAACTTTGATTACAAAACGTGCGGCACACGAAATTTGAGCAAGGTTATAGTGTCTTATTGAGTTTGCTGTTGTTCTTCATCAATGTATCTGCCGCTACAACGAAGCTTGTGATCAACAAAGTAATCCTTTGATGATGTTTTCAAAAAATCTTATTTATTGAGAGATAATTACAATTTCGATCTCAAAAATGTTCAAAAATGACAAGTTTAATTATAAATTTATAATAATCATTATAAATATAGTTTAAAGTGAAGTTCATGTGTCGTATTTAAAATAAAAATATTATTATGATTTCATAACTCGCATTTTTTTCTACATCATATTATATATATTTTCATACTATCTTCATTAGTTTATTTTTCTGTCATTCGCAAAAAAATGCTCATTCACAGGAATTAAAAACGATCAATTAACTTTTGTCAACTTTGCTTGCGTTTTTTCCACACTCCAATAATCAAATTCACGTTCACTATTAAAGTACCGCTATTAATACAAAACTATTAAATTACCTGACCGTCTCTATCCAATATCCTTAAATTTCAAACGAAACAATTGGTTCTGAGGAACATTTTAAAGAACAATCCGTACGGTTGAAATATTTCGGTAAAACAGCAAATAAAATACTTTTACCCCTCGGTATTTTTAATTGAAATGTTTCCATTTTCTTTTAGTTCCATTCTCGGTCGCAAGTTAAACACTTGGAAGACACAGGCAGACATTTCAACTTTTTGAATTTTTGAAGAGCCTAACTTTCAGGAATAATTTTATCTTCATTAACTATGACATTCTTTCGTCTAAAAATGGACTTTTGGATAATCCGGTTGTCTCTCTTATGTTTTGTGTCTGAAATTGCTTGTGAAAATTTAGCTTGCGTACGTGAATACATCTAAAACTGCTCTTTAATATGCTTAAAAGTGTTAGGATTTCTAAGACTTTGTTGAAATTGTTTCTGCTTGTTCTTCAGTAGTAAACATCCGAGATTAGTCAGGCACTTATTAAATCCAATTCCTGCATTGGCAAAATTGGAATTGAAATGTCACGTTGTTGTAATGTCTTCACAAGTTTCATCTGGAATTATACTAAGCAAAAATTCTAGTCGACAATTAACAACGTTTCGAGTGTATTAATCAGCGTTTCCGCTGTGCGTGGAAAACTTGCGTAATTGTGCCAATTACGTCCCTGAAAGTGACGTATCGCGCAGTCTTTCGTTCCGTCAACGTCAGCACAACGATTCATGCGTTTACACGTAGACATGTAAATTTATTTAGCGTACGTGTAGCATAAGTTACTTTTTGATATAATATTCGTGAGTTTAATTTATTATAATTTATGGTATATAAAGTGCCATTCGGTTTTTATGTACAATCACTTTGGGATGTGCTTAAAAATGTTCGTTTGGTGTAATTTGATAAATTACACTAAATTATGTTTTTGGAAATTTTGAGATATTAACAACTGTTTCAATTTAATCAACACATTTTAGTGATTTATTAAAATCAATTCATTTTTGAATTCATTCTGTGATCAGTTTTTATTACATTAATGTTTGTTATTCTATTATCAATTATGTAATGCAAAATAGCAATTAACAACAAAAATTGTATTAATAAATAATTCGAAGAAATACTATAATATCGCAATAAAAAATGTTTTCAATTATAAATGTTATGATTATATTACAGGTATTAATGTACCTTCAAAAACTTTTTGCGGCGATGGATCGAAAAATTTTTTATCGTATTTTTATAATGAAAGTACCTCGAGTTAGAATTCATATCAAAATATATCAACTCAAATTTCAAGCACGGGATTCCGATTATTTTATTATAAAAAATTTAATCTTTGATTATAAATAAGATTTAAACAGATAATATACAAAGTTTTTTTCTATTTTTGAAAACAAAATGAAATGTATAGGACAAATAATACTATCCTTTCATTATAATTTTAGTATAATATCAAATTGATGGCATAAAAATGCCATTATTTGTATCTACAAATATGGTATACCACAATAAAACCTTGGGATGACATTGGCCATCAGCATAGCAAACAGCTTGTATTATTATGGTTCATACTTGTGATTTAATTTTCTTTTGGTACATGAATTTTAGCAAAGGTGATTCTTTTAAATGTCTTTAAGGTTTATACTTTGAAAAATCTTATCTCAGAATCTCAATTATTTCTGGGATGAATAGCAGAAGATACAGATAATCCAGAGAAAATGAATTTAGATAACGAAAGATATTTCATTAAAACACTCATTAATTGATTATTAATAGCTTTGCCCTTTATATTTAACGAGTGAAATTATGGCAATCTATTCACTTATATTATTTTCAAAAAATTTTAAAATATTTATGCGCTAAATTCGAAAATAGTATGTTTCCACACCGAAATAACAAAAATACTGAAGATAATGAAAAATCAATGTTGAGTCAATAAGAAGCTAACTTTTAATGAATATTACTATATTTCTTAAGTGCAGTGAATTATTAGATCTCGTAGGAAATCAAACCCATTGATCTTTCTGCATCATGAATTTTTGAAGGAATCATTATTCTACGTTGAGTTATTGTAACACGCAGTAGCGCAGTCGGTAACAAGATCATTTACCTTATCCGCCTCGGAATAACTTTGTCCTTATTCGGCAGAAACAGAAGATTCAGACTTGCAAATAAATCGAGCAAACATATCATCAGGCGTGAAAAGACCAAAGCATGCTGATTGAGGATCATTTAAGTCCAATCCAGATTCGAGCTTTGGACTTACCATGACAGCCGATCATCCGGTAGCCCGCAGCATCGATTAGTTCTGACACTCCAATGAAATATAGAGAGGAAAGCGAAAAGTTTCAACAGTCGCGTACACATGGATGAACGCCACTCTCTGAACGACTGTAACATCAGTTTATTTCTTTGGAAAAATGTATAGCGATCAGCATCTTCCTCATCTTTTCCCAAGTTTTCGTCCCTTTTCGATCAAGTTTTTTGTTGGGCTTCCTTTAAAAGCGTACCATTGGACCGTCTGTGTCGAAATATTCTCATCGAGTTCCTCAAAAAGTGCGTGACTCTTTGTAGCAAAAAACGGTATAATTCTGTTAAGCAGGATATAGTGAAATATTAGTCAGACAGCTAGGCGCCGAGATGGCGCTTTTTCATCTCAGGATGCCGCGTTATTGGATTTATAAGTCAAAACGTTACTACTAATTCCATTTCATCTGCAATTGATACGTAATGGTTTATCTTGTCATTTTTGTAGAGACAGTATTGTAATCAGACGGCTTTATTTGGAGGATTGATTTAATTTCATGCACCACAAGAATTTTATAATTTCACTCGGAGAAACTCTACAAACTTCTCTAATCAGACATCTGCGAAACGCTACTCATACTTGAACAATCAATGTAACTTTAGACATTTTGTCTTGAGGATTTGATTGTAATATTTTTTTTGTGAACATTTTCATTTTTAATTAAGATAAAAGTTTATTAAATTTGTTAGGTAATATGTTCTTCAGTGTGAATCTTATGAAACAGGAGTTCGAATCTCTAATAGATTCTTGACATACTTAAACATATTATCAAAACTTATCTAATACCATAACGCAAATAAAATTTATACAGTTTCATAAATAGCACATATGTGTTGTACTTATGAAACTGTTTATGAATCAGTATCAATAATTATATTGTCCCATATATATTAATCACTTACGGACTGTATATGTCATTACGTATGAATTTTTACTCGAGTGCCTTAGAAAATCTATCAATTAATAATAAAAATTGATCTAGATGGACTACAATGCAAGAATTTAAATTATAAATGTTATTCTACTGAGGTCAGCTTAGAATTGAAATAATAGGTTCTTAAAAAAGACCTGCATTACGATTAACCAAGAAAATTAAATCGTAAAAAAATAAACTAAATTTTGCAGTCGTTACTTTGCGCTAAAATAAATATGAGTATAAATAATTAGTATTCAATACAAATAGTTTTCTTACAATATTGCTTTTTATACGACAATAAACAATGTGTTGATAATTAAGACATTTTACTATTTATTTCATAAGTAATATGTGAATTTACTTAATGAACTACAAAAACTTAATATTTCATTATAAAAACATACAAATACTAAAATTAATTGTTTAATATCAGTATGTGCTTTAAATTTGCAAATGAGTTATTGTTAATTTTGTTAATATAATTTATTTCGCTAATAATCATCAATTATCTCATTATTAGCTAGTTTTCATACGATTCAAAAAATTTATCAATATTTTCATTTCTAGAAACTGTCGTCAATAAAATAGAATTATGATATAAGCAAAATTTACGTAAAAAAAAGACATTTATATGCCGTATACATGCCATTATATATGATTGAATGAATATGTATGTGGTCGTATATGATTGTATGTATGAGAAATATCTAAAGTGATATATGTTAGCATTTATGTAATTGCAATATTTAGTATGAATATGTGATATGTATGTAACATACATGACTACATAAATGTATCATACATAAAATACTAGTAGAGTTTTGAGTATATTATGTTTTCCAATTGTTGTAAATTGATTCAAATTATAACTTTCACTACTCACTCCAAATTCAGTAATGTATTTGTTATATTATTTCTAAATTAAATTATTGTCATTAATATAATGCTCAACCAATTTAGTTGCATTTATGAAATGTTCTAACTACATTATTTCACGTTAATATAATGTTTCTGTAATAGTTTAAGTATTAAAATCAAAAGTTATAAATGTTAACAAAATTTCATTTGTAACATACAGTATTTAACAGACTAGTGAATAAAATGGAAAAAATTGTGATTTTAGATTCTATCTTCTGTCAAAGTGGCTTTTTCGTTTTAAAGGAATCGCAGGTAAAATCCGCTCAGAAATACTTATCTAATCTTAATAGAACCTTCCGTGGCAACACTTTGAGTTACATTGTCAGCCCGATTCCAGCATAGATCAGATAAAGATTAGTTCAAAAAATCGAACATGACCTCTATTACTCAAGTTTAAATTTTTCTTAATGAAAGTGCAATAACTTCTATCACTTACAAATTTACGTGTCTAAATTCGTAGTAATAGTATATACGCTTCAGTTTAAACTTCTTTAGTATTAGTTTAGAATTATAAATACTTTTTGTACGATGAATTTTTAATTTACTTAATTCTGAAGGAATTTTTTCGTAATATTTTTTAATTGAAAAAAATCCAATATCCGTTTATTATAAGTTTATTCCGGATATATTCGTTTAAGTTGTATAA
>JABFQD010003940.1:0-12446 GCA_022817045.1 Psix sp. ZL-2020 | reverse complement strand
AATTTACCTTCCATTTCATATTAATTAAAATTCGTAAATAAAGCGTATTGAACTTAATAATATTTACTGATATTATTGTATAATATTCATTATTTAGCAGTTTGTTAAACTTATATACAAATTTAATAATACATGATTGCTAATTTATTTATATCGATTTTAATGATTTATACCTGAAAATATAAATAGCATAATCCAAATAAATTATTGTCATTGTATACGTGTATATTATGTCATTATATTTTATATTATTGAAAATATTCAATTTATTATTGGAAAAAGGTTATAAATAAATATTTGCATCAACCGGCAATTGAGCTTTATAACGAAATTGCCAATATCAGCACAATGTCGGCTCACAACCGTTAACAAAAATAAAAAATCATTGTATAAAAACAAAATAGGAATCATAAAATACTTGTAACAAAATCAAACATATTTATACAATTCTAATGTTTTTTTTATTATTATAGATACCACTTTTCTGTTGTTCAATAATTATATTGTTTCTTTATGTTAATAATCAAAATGTGTTTTATGTTTATTCTCATAATAAAATTTATTCTAAATCTGGAAAAAATTCAATATTAGCCCAAATAAAGGATGCCGAAATGGTTCAATATTATTATAATCGTGGCAGCCCGTCAGTGGTAATCTTACTCTTAATATAATTAAGTATTTGACCAAATAAGTATTAAACAAATATTTTAATATTATTAACCTAATATTATTAATTAACCTTTATCGGTTATCATAATAATGTATTTTGATATTCACCAATTTACCATCAACAATAACAATGTCGGGACACGACTGGCCATAGATTATTAGTGCAAATCAAATGTAGTACGGTAAACCTCGGGCCTCACATTTCATCAATGTTATTTTCATTTTGGGCCAATGATGGATTAACTCTGGTAGCCGTTAAATGGCTTCCAATATTGCTCTAATATTGGCCCGTTTGCTTAACAACCGTAAATTGTTTCTGGGTTGTAGATGGCGTTAAATTAAACATGATAAAACTCGGTCTGATCAAACTCCAATTCATACTACTTAAAGTAAAATCGGTTTCGCGTACTAGACTTTAAAGTAATGCGAAACTGTAACGTCTTGTAACTTGTTTTACTATATGAAAATATCTTAATAACTAGATATAAAAATTTACTCGAGTTTTACTACAAGATTGTTCGAAACAACGCTATTTCATTTTCTAGATTAAGTGAAGTCTTTAACGTAGAAGGACTCTATTACATCACAAATATCAAGTACGTGTACTTCAGAAGCGTACGTGAATGCAAAGGGTTTTGTACGCTTAACGAGACAAGCAGCCGTGTATGAGCGCACCAACTGAGTTTTACTCCGAGTTTACTTTATGAGGTCATTCGACAGGATTATTGCAGACATTGCAATTGTTTTAATCATGAGCGTCGAAAGTATCACGCTTCGATGATGTTGGCTTGCAAAGTTGATTAGTTGTGTTTCATGTTAACTCGAATTCTCAGTAGAACGAGTTGTACTCAACTTATCAACATTGAAAATGAATTGACTATTCGTCAAGTTGTATAGATTTATACTTTATTATTCAAAAATTGAGTTATTTACAAGTTTTATATGTAATTCACCTGAGCTTTCGTTGAGAGAAGTCAAACGAGCCACTTTGGAAAACAAAGTACCTTGAAAAGGACTCAATTTTTCGGAAATAGTATTACAGAGTATCGAATAGAAAGGCAGCTGTTCGTTTTGTAACCAGTTTTGCATTGTATTCTGTCCCATTCAGTTTGTAAAAGTTTTATTCGAATGGCATTTCAACTAGGTTTCTCTCTCGCCATTTTTTTACTTTTTTGTACTCTCTGTCTCACTCCCCCTTGAGTTTCAACGATTTGCATGACTATCGATGAGATTCCTATTAATAGGCCAAAAAAGTACATCTGCATTTACTCGTTGTCGCGTCACTCGAGCTGCTGGAGTTAAACACTTTGACATCGTTTAGAGTTAGAGTTCCATTGCCTCGAAAATTTGAAAACAAAGTTTGTTTCGAAGGTTTTCCACAAATTACAATACTTGACTTCTAGATTTATTCCGATAAAGTGACAACCAATGATACATAATAGTAGTATTTCAAAATTCCGTTTTAATATTGCGAATTATTTTTCAATATCATATATTACAAAACACTTCATTTCATAATCAAAATAGTCAATAATTACTAAAAGAATTTTCTTCATTTCACCGATATGATAATAATAATTTATATCGTTCAAACGATTCAAAATAATTTCATTCTATATAAATATAAATATGCTATTGATTTTTATAATCAACAACTATATCAAACTATCTGCATAAAAATTGTATGTATGCAGCATATATTTTTATACTTTATTTCATTTTATTGAAAAATTGAGTAAAAAATTTATTTATGAATTCAAAAATCAGAATATTACATTATTTTGAAAATAAAATATTCAAACACATGTTCATATTTCATATTATTGAACAAAATGATACACAAATGTTTTGTATTAAATTTCCTTTTTTCGATGCTTTCTGATATTCGACTGATTAAATGTTTGAGCTCATAATCTTGACGGTGAATGTATTCACGAGTAGTCTATGTGTATATCACAGACACTAATCTACCGTCAGTTATCCGTTAGCGTAACCACATGAGGAGCAGTCTGTGACGTCCACTAACCGTGATGCATTTTACGCTTTGCATTTATCTAACTGCGGGCTCCACCGAAACCGAGACAAAGCGAGATGAAATGCTTCGAATTGGGGCGTGCGTCATGTGAGTCATTCGTATCGGGACTGCGCGCGCGACACGTCCTGACGTATCAATCAAACGGATAACGACGACATGAACCATTCGAAAGTCTCCCGCACATACACAACTCAACATTGTTTTCACCTAATTTTCGGTGTAAAGAGTGATCCCATTTTTTGCCCGATAAAAAATAAAAATGTCAATTCAAGCTCGACGATGAAAACAACCAGACGCACGTCGCACACAACGAGCCTTTATGAACTGTTTCAACAGGAATAACTGGAAAAATGACTTGGCAGTTTGAAGTGTTATTAAAGCTCTTGATCGAGATGAAGTAGATAGCCGGTGTTGTAAATTCCGTTTAACGCGCGGCGTTGTCGTGGGCGTTAATTAACTGGTTAAATCAGCGTCGTGAGCATAATTTGTAAATTCGCCACGAGTAAATCGAGAACGTTAAATGCAGTCGCAAGATAACAATCAGTCTGATCCACATAAACGTTGATATACATTTATTATTGAAGTAATCAATTAAGACTAAGCTTTCGTCGTATCTAATGTACACGAACTTCAAAGATTTTTCCAAGTTCAATTAAATAGAAATTAGCTGATTTATATATTATATATGTAACATCTATATGAATTTTACATATTTTTAATAATTTATGTTTCTGAGAAAAGACTTTCGATTATTCATTTCCATAAAAGATGTATACAATTTTGCAGAATGATTTCATGAATTAGTTCTTAAACATATTTGAACAATTTGCAAACCTTTTTAATACAATGAGTTAATAATAACAATTTAAAGGTAAATTTGAACATACAAATTTTTATTATATTTCCAAATTTATTATGAATAAATTTTATCCTGATAGATTTGTTCCATTCATATTTATTAATTTTAATTAAAGTTTTTAATTAATATTAATAGATATTGCGTAGTTATTAGTAAATATGTAAATTTTTTTATAGAAGAGGAAATATTTTTTATGTATTTTTAAATTAGTGAAGACAAAGCCTCAACTCCTTTCATGACAATTCTACTATAAGCAAGACATTAAAGAGAAATTAATACTTCAAAAGCTTTTTAAAAAACCATTAGATTAAACATTAAATTATACACGAAATTAATAACTCCAAACGATATCAATAATCTGATAACTTTCATTTATATTTAATTTAATATATAGTAGTTAATTAAAAAAATAAATTAATGTTTTTGACTTTTTACAAATTTAACTTAATTTTCATTTCATGTATTCTTCCATAAGCCATAAATATAATAAGCTAGAAAATGTCTCAAGCACCTTATTCTTTCAAAATTAAAGACTAGTTATAAATACTTAAAAATATTGTTAATCGTAAAAGCAGACATTGATATAGAAAGTTAGAATCATGAAGTTTATTATGATCCAGAGGAAATAAAGAAGTATAGTTTGTTTACTGTGAACATTTATCTTAAGAAAATTCAATTTATTTTTTCAATTTGTAACGAAATGTACCCACGCCTGCGTAAAAAAATTCTTGATAACAAACCCGAAGAACTGCTTCGGAAATGGTTGGATCGCCAAGTTCCAGACCCGGGTTCTCAGTAGGTATAAACGAAGTAAAACATTCAGACTGGCCAATATGTCAACTGTCCTACCGAATAGTTAAACAATTTTGTGCGCTCACCGATAGCTTAAAGTTATACAAACGTGGAGTGCTTCTTTAACCAAACAGACATTTATGCGTGCCAAATTTTTCACGAGCGAAATTTTTTATGGTGTGGCTTTGTTTTTACCAGTTACAAAAAGCATTTTTCTCTTTCCTTGTTTCACTTTGTTACTGTTTTTCAGTTTTGCGAAAGTTTCCCAACGGCACGTCGGTTTATTTGATTTGCAGGAACGAAATGTTACAACTTGTAACCGAAGATAAAACACAAAGTCCTGAGCAATAACTTAGCGCAAGAAAACTATCATTGGCAATCTCGTTTTATACATGAAGCTATCTTCTCGACAAACGTTGCCTACTTATTACATTTGATTTGGCAGATTCGTTACTTCTGCGACCCTTTTTCGAGAGGCCAAATCGGATAAAAGATGAATCGCAGATTATTATCAGAGAATAGCAAATTCTCGGAGATGCTTTTGAGTACCGAATAAATAATAAAATATACTTTTTGAGGACGTTCAAGCCCGGAGCGACATGCTAGAACACCCTCGTCGTCATCATCGTCGTCTCGTGTATTCGAAATGCTTGTGAATAACGACGCCTCAGGGAAAACTAAGCCCTTGCATGATGTACAGCTGACCATCGAGTCGCTTTATTTACGTCGCTGGAACTCCATTGTTACATGTATTTGTAGTTAGATGAACAATAAATTTCACCGAAAAAATGTTTCTATTATTCATTTTCAAATGTCTGAATGACATTCAGTAGTGGTGTGAATATTAGTTTCTTTCTATATTTATGTGAAATTAGAGGTATTTGCAATAATTCTAGGGCGATTAATTTTGTATGAAATATTAAATACTTGATAAAGGATATTCCCGAAGAATATATATTTGATTTCATAAAGTTATTGAAAGAATATAATGGAATATTTAGATTAGAATCATAAATTATCATATGTATAAATGTACATTTATAGAGCTAAAATTTACAACTATTTATCGAAGGTTCTCACTTTTCAATGTATCGAATAAATCAGAGAAAAAAAGATCAGTCGCGTCGGAAAATTTAATACAACTGGAACGATCATTTCAGTTGTATCGTATTTATTTTATTGAATAACCTAATAATTTACTGCAAATTAAATATAAAATTTTTTTATTTGCACACTAGTTTTGTCATATTTCAAATTAATTTGATAAAATTGAGTATTGTATATATTCTGTTCATTAGTTTATTTAACAGCAAAATTGTTTCTATTCCTCACTGAATCTTGTGGCGATTTTTATCTATCTGTCAGAAGTACTCTAGCCGATTCATTTTACAACGAAATACATTTGTCATTACTGAGTAATGCCAAAAATTGAATAACACACATAAAAATGCAGAAGAAAATAAATTTGATATAAGTATCGATGTTTCAACACGAAAACACGTATACATGGTTATGTTTGACCGAGTCACAGGGTATCCGGCAGCTTCAGCACGAGTCAGGATCGAAACTTTTTCACGCGTCATCCATCGAATCGTAAATTATATAAGTGTCAGTGGCGAATGAAAAATCCTTCACGTCCAATGCTCCAACGTTTCAATTCAAATTCGCTCTTTGAAGCGTCCGATCGAATACTGTATCTGGGTGGTCAAAAAATATCCCTGTTTTTGTTTTGATTCACGCTTTTTACGAGCTTATACTTTTTTTCGCGAAACATCATACGAGCCGATAAAACCGTGCACTAAAATTGATTAATCAAAACACATTCGTGCCATCTGGCAGGCCGTTTCGCTTGCTTAATCCAGTGGAAAGCGCCATCTCAGATTTTTCAAAAGTTGAAACGTATTAGTGATAAAGTATGAGTTTCCATTGAAAAAATAATAAAAAAAATTGTTTTCCAGTTCGATAATTTTACATTTATCATGACAATCACAAGGTACATCAAAATACAGTCATGTGTTACATTTTACCGCAAGTTAATCACACGACACAGTGTGACCTGCCGCGCTCTGATTGGTACTCCACTTGCACCATAGGCGCTCATTTTGATGAGTAATTCAAGATATCCGGTTTGTTTTGATGAAGAATGTGGAAATTGAAAAATATGAAATAACAGTATAATCAAGATAAAAATATGTTGATTCCAAACGTTACTAAATTAAAATGAAAGTCATGGTTACTAACAGAACAAGCCAGTAGTTTTTTATATAAATAATAATATTCTCAATAAAACGTTTTACAAACATAAAATCTTGTTTTATGAAAAACAAACAGCAAAAATCACTAGAAACGCAAGATTTATGAATTCAACTATTTTGAAATATATAAAGTCAAATAGAAAATAAAAATTGGTGAAAATAAATTTTTGAAACTAGAGATGAAATTAAAACAAAAATAAAAAGAAACTGATAATGTACCATTTTTGTATTTAAAAAGTTTTTATTATGCGGTGCAGTAAACCGTATGCGCGTGGTCAAAAATAAATACACTTCCCAAACCATTTAATTTCAATAGATTAATACACGTCGAGTGCAATTTTCCAATAGACTGTTCTTATCTCCAGTTATTTGAAACTTTGCATCGAAACTGAATAATACCTGCACAATGTGTGAGATAAATGAAACGGTATTTTCTACCTGCATCTCTAACATTGATTTCGAGCGTCAGACACACCCTGGCGTAACGATAGATGGCCAGCAAAGCAGCTATCTCTCAGAAGATTAATATACGTCGAAGTAGTGACAGCAAAAAAAGTCAAAAAATCATCATCGTGGTTTTAAAATAAAAAGTATTTGAATTTAAATTTTGTAAGCCGGTCGGATAAAAATTTGATGATATCAGTGTAAACGATAGACATGATAACCGTATTTTATTTTAATTGTAGGAATGTAGAATGTTGTCCCTTTTGACAAGATACGTATATATGAAAATGAACGATTAAAGCGATTGGCCGATCATTCAGCGTATCCGAGGTCATTCTTCCGGAAAACGCCACGGGTGCGCATTTACATGTGCGCTTCCGCAGTGGCATTTCATTTCCGCCTCGCATATTCACAATTCAGACAATATGGTCGCGCCGAGTGGCGAAACTTTTATTGACAATTATTGGTCGCGCGTTGTGTAGTAATTACAATCTTTTTACCACTATTACACACAAATGGCGGAGTGTTAGCGTGAGTACCGGCAACGTGTTCATGCAACCAATTCCGACATAAAGCAATTCAAATGTGCCTTCGGATAGTTGAAAAAATATTGTTTTTCAATAAAACAGAACTCGTTAAATTTTACGCCTAAAACTGCTGTTTCACGAATATTAAGAGTTCATTTTTTCTAAACTGTCTAGTGATTTTTTCATGATCAAAAAAATCAATCAATACAAAATTCACTATCGAAAAAAAATACAAAAAAGTAACATGCAGGTATTGTTATTTCATTTTTCTTTGTAATTCCTTAATTAATGGGACCACAAAAATAATTTTTTTTTTTTTTTTTTTTTTTTTGAGTAATAATCATATGATGTAAAGTGATGTGCATTTTAGGATGATTTATTAACACCGAGAAGAAATAAAAGGACCGAAACACATTTACTGATTGATCTTTTTTTCCTCGTTAATGACGACGAGTATTGGCGAATGAACATGCTAAAGAATAGAGCAATATGGATAACGATTGATATCACTTTCGTGGAAACGATCGCTTCATCAAATGCGTCCGTATCGTTAGTCCAAAGTTAATTAAGCTCAAACGTGATTTCTACGTTAATTCGTATATTTGCGGTATTCACGCAGATTTCGAAGTGACTTCAAAGATTCCAAACCAACAATGACTAGAAGGACGTTGATGCTAACGATTTCAGCATTAAAATGAGCGGGGATTTGAGCTATAAAGTGATCAAAGTTCACTAAAGCAAGACAAAAGACGAAAAAAATATCCTTTCTATAATGTGACAAGTGATCATGTTTGAAGCGAAGCTCAATGATATCTAGTTATTTTCCGAAATTTTTCAAATATTTTAAGCAAACAGGAACTTCTTGTCGAATAGCAAAGATATTTCTGAAATAAAAAAGAATAAAAAATTTGTTCTTTTGATTGTGACGATTGAAGACTTTTCGGAGTGAAAAAAACATATTGATATTCAGGAATAAAAATAAAAAAATTAGCACTTGTGATAAATAAAAAAAATTGCAGTAACAATCTATAGCTGCATAATGAAAAATATTTATTGTAAAAAGGAACAGACATTTGAGAATAAATGGGACAAAGGTACGCAATTTAAATGCAAACAAACTGTACAATATCGATTCAAAATAGAAATATAAACAAAACAAGGCCAAATTTGAAAAGAAAAGTAAACACAAAACGAACGAAGGACAAAACCGTTAATAATGCTGAATCAAAAAAAATTCAACAAACTCCGAGTAATGTTTGGAAATATTAGTCGAAATATTTCTGCCAAATTTCGACGTCGTTTTGTTAACTATTTTGTATAAACTAACGTGGAAATTTTACTTTTCTTCATCCGTATCAATCCAAATATAATTATGTAGATTCAAACGTGAGTTTCGAGGGATTTTTGTCTATCTACGTCTGTACTAAATGCCTATCGTTTTGGCTGCCATTGTGCCCATAAAATGTGTATTATTAAGCCATGTTTCAGTGTGGACGGGACAAAGGAATCGAAATAGGAGCCAGAGTGATCGCAAGCGCGAAAGAGTTGCGTCGAAAGGGAAGGTCGTAGTGCTTGGCAAACTTAACAATGCCTGGAGGCCGATGAATCGCGCGTAAGAAAGCAGACGAGAGAAAGGAAATGCGAGGAAAAACAAACCGACAAGGACGAGACGCTACTAAAAGTGTCATCTCTCATACCAGGCGTTGTTTGAGTCGGTGTTGAAACGCGCTCTCGTGTTTTTGCAACAAAAGGTTCCACGGAACTCTTTACTTCTATTTCAGCATCTTTCTGTTTTTACCTAGCAATACACGTCCGCTTCAATAAGCGCAATTTAGACCATTTGAGGGCGCCACTTACACAATTAAGCTCCCTTGCTGACATTGCACATTATTTGCCTCTGCATTTCCACACGTTCGTACTTCTATTGATAATTTGTTAACCAAAATATTTACGTCAAAAAGCATGTGTGACTTTATTTTAACTCGAAATGATCAGAACTCATTTTTCATATAAATTTGAATACTCGCAGTAAAAGTCTTCATAAAATTGTTGTTTCGGCATTTAAGAATATTTGTTAGAAATGTACAAAAATTTATGCAACGAAATACATTTAATATATGCGTAAAATTTTTTTAAAAAGTGTTCCTTAAATATAATATTGTGTAAATATTTAGATTCTTAATTTAACAAATATTTTACAGTTAAACAAATGTGTGCACTATAGTTTTAAAATTCATAATTAATTAAATTAATGAAATAATCTGCAGTTTTCAAAAGTTTATGTAAAGTTATTATTTGATTCAAGTTAAATGCACGTAACCTTTTAAAAATTCATGCCAATACACAATTTAGGCAATGAAGTAATTTGTATGGAAAACATCAAATCTGATGCTCAAATTAACATAAAGTTTGTTCTTAATTACTAAAACGGTTAATCAGCATGAATTCGAACGGAAATTGTATCGTGTAACTTTTCGTATACATCATATACTCCATTCACTCTTTATGTATCTGCATCTACTAAAAGACTTTCGCGGAGTGACCAACGTTTAATATGCTAATTTCACAAGAGTGCTGTCGAACGACTTTTCGCCAAACTATAAAGGTAAATTAACAATTTGTTCCATCCCAACTCAAAATAAAGCTCGCTGATTCATTCGTCTAAACTTCATTTTCTTTAGCTATTTTTCATACGTAATTGCTTATTTTTGTATTTAATGTAATACAAATATTAGCGATTGCTCATGGTTTCGTAATAAGAACGCTAACTGTTTCGTTCGTTTAATTTATTAAGTCATAAAATCAGCTCCAAGTACGTTGCGTTTGTTTTATTCGCACCCAACGAATTTGCCGCATTAGCGTCAGAGTTTACTGTCGGCTACATGCTGCATGAGAATATTAAGTAGGAATTCAGTACCTCGTGAGACAAAAGCTGACTGACTAACGAAGTGAAATGAAAATGAAAATACTTCCGTCCATGTTACCTGTCATCATACAGAATTTGCTTTTCGTGACGTCAAAAGAAGAAACAATGTAAATAAGTTGACATTATGTGCTATATAAAAATCGAAACAATCCAACCATTTTGGCAATAAAAAACAATTAAACATAATTAAATAACAGGATTTATACTTGTAACTTATATTTTAATGTATATTAAAATACCGTGAACTTAGATGATTATTGTTGCAAATATTATTTAGGGTATTAAAATAGAAACAATATATATTGCGTTTCTGATTTAATTTTATGTTAAATACATAGTTTATTTAATAATTAATCTTTTTGAAATATAAATTTCTTTATGATATTTAAGAATATTTATTTTACAAATTTTATATTAAATGATTACATATGTCTTTTCCTCTTACAATTTTCACTAAATCAAAATGAGGTATGATTCAATTCTCAATTGCAAGTTTAGGAGACCTAGTTGTATATTTGAAGGTCAAATCATAATGTCGTAATATGTCACTTTGGTGGAAGTTGTTACGCGAGTTCGATAGAGAAGCGATTCGTTCACGATATCATGGCAACGTCAATGTGTAAAAGATTAGCTAACAAGAATATTATAAAAATGTACTTTACACTATGATAAGCTGGTAATGTTACAATACAAAAAGCTATTCACTCTGAGATATATACTCTCTTGAAAGTGAGTGCTTAAAAAAGTTTCGCAATAAAATGTGATATTTATAATTGAGAATCGAAATAATTTCATCAAAACTTGTTAAAAACTTTATCTAATACAACGGTTTCTGCATACATAATTTTGTAAAAAATTAATCATAAAAACTTTATAGAAAAAGACATCTAATCCAAACAATGAAGTTTGAAATTTACTTTTTTATGAGTAAAATAGGATTACGTAAAGTAAAGAAATTATTATTTATGAATAATAAATATTACATTTAAAATTATATGTTATAAATCTGTCAGATCTAATTTTTTTTAAATATACAAAATTAGATTTAATAATGACGTCTTGAACAAGGATATACGATATATTATTCACAGAAAATAATAAATTCGAACTATTATAATTCTATTTTTTAGCTAAAATATAATAGTTTATGTTATGCACCGAGTGAATAAACCGAGCAATTAATTCTCCGTGGAGAGCAAATCGCTTATTACTCCTGGGATGCATACAATATGAAAAAAAAATATTTTTTTAAAAAGTGGTAGTAAAAACACAACTTGTTCCAAAGAGAAAGAGAGTGGAAAAGGATTTTATTCTCGCGACGGAGTGAAAAACGCCTTTTACTCCTTTAACTCTATATACTCTCAAGGGAGTGAAAAATTGTTTCGCTCCCTATCAATTTTATGCATTTTATATGAAATTACATTTCTTATTCGACTCTTTTAAAAGTAGTTTTTATAAAACTATATACATACATATATACTTATACAATTTATAATTAAATTATACTGTAGTTTTACAATATTTCAGTGAAATAGAAAAAAAGATTTCAATCAATTTTATTTGTGATTAAAATATCGATTAAATATAAAAATATGTTAATAATATATTACATTTTTTACCAATTTCAAAAATTAATGCATTGCAATTTCCAATTTTATTTATTTAATTTCAAGAAAGTGATTTTAGTCTTAACAAGTTTAAGTTCTTTTATATAACAATATTATGTATTGTAATAATATTTCATACATTCTTTATATGTTATATATATGCACTTTAAATAATCAAGATTCATTAAATTGCATACAAAATAAGTGTCATTTGTATATATTTCATCAGTTTTGACCAACTGAAACAAAAAGAACTTTTTTAACGAAAAATTCAATTAAAAACTACGGATACTAAAGACCGAAAAAGTTCTTTACACATCTGAATATAAATA
>JABFQD010003939.1:0-12446 GCA_022817045.1 Psix sp. ZL-2020 | reverse complement strand
AATAATTACGACTGTGATAATAATCAAATTTAATTTGGATTATTATTAATTTTTGTATTATCTTATTTTATCAATTTATTTTAAATAATCGAATTGCTATACAATTAATATTTTTATAGAAAATACTTATTTCATATAATATATACTTATTGTTGAAGATAGAGCAACTCTGTTTACACATGTTGTACAAACAAATCACCCCTATCATGCACACCAATTCGTCTGCATAAGTTTGGCAGGAACAGTGATCTCCGATATTTTTGTTTGTATTTTATGAATAGGTTTACTATAATATACTGAATATAATGCTTTAAGTTTGTAATTATTATTGACGCATCATATGTTTCGTTTACATTTTGTTAAAAAATCAACTCTATACAGAATTGCTGTTTTTAACGTATGGAATATTATGATATTCACTGATAAATGAATCAGTTATCATGAATAATTATGACGTTTAAATGAATATACAGTCCATATTCAATATTAAGTAAAAATATATTTCTATGTTTTACAGTATATTATAAAAAGTATCTTATTTTAAAAATTTATTATTAAATTATTAACATCTATACTCAAATATAATTTAGAATATCGAATAGTTTTGATTATATATTTACAAGTATAAATAAAAATCTTAGAAAACCAAAAGAAAATTGTTTTTATGTAAACAAAATTCTTTCATTAAACATTTTTTTGTGATATAAGGATCATAAATGTTTCATGTTTTTTTTCGTTATAGCATATTCATTCTTGATATAATATCGAACATTGAAAATATTAGTATAAGTTGGGCGTGAGTCTTATTGGTATTTGCACGCCGACAAGAACCCTTTTCTTTATTTTGTTTTATCTACTCCCGAAAACATAACCACAAATTGACTTTACCTTCATCTACGTTGATTGCCTGTCAAAATGTATCCAATAATCTCGTTTCGCTCATTATTGCTTGAACAAATAGATTTGACAGTTACGCGTGAAAAAAATAAAACTAAATGAAAACCTTATAATTTTCTATTAAATTGTAGTATCATAAAATAATTTTACTTAAATTGTGTATTAGCTTAAAAATAAATCAACAAAAATCTACAACTTATGTGCATTTGCCAATTCGATTTAACGACCATAACAAACACAATTACTAAACGTTAACGAATCCATTCTATCCTTTAATCAATTTCTTAAAGATCCACAAAGTACATGATACGAAAATTTTAGACGAATAAAACAGCTAGTGATTTTGTCGAAAAAACCGAGAAAATGTGTGTTTACAGAATCAAATAATGATTCTGCTCTTTAATACAAATATTATTTCATAAAAATTGCTATTTGAACTAGGAAAAATCAATAGGAAAATACGACTTTATCTTATTTTTGTCTAATTTCCACGAACCTTATTCATTTGTTAGGTTCAAAGTAAGATCATTTAAGTGACTCTTTTACCATTCATAGTAACTTTTTATTTCTAGATAAAAAAGTGAGCGTGCAGTAAAAAATGCCGAAAGAAAAATCGGCTATGTAAGTTGAAAGAAGAGAGCCAACTGGAAATACAGAGAGATGGCAGAATTCACAATAGCATTGGCTTGTAGGATGAAATTGCAACCCAATATGTCCATCTTCAGGGTACAAGTGAAGCGAAGAGGAGAAGCCAGGGGGAGGGATGAGTCCGCCGCGCAAACAGATCAATGCTCCGCGTTCCAATATAAACAGTATTATTGAAACAAAGCGTGCGGGATGGAGGCGGTGGTGATGGTGGAGGTGATAGAGGAGGCCAGAGGGGGAGGCTTGATGTTCTGGAGCTTGGGGGAGGGGGGCGACTCGCGGGAAACGAACGAGGGGAGAAGAGTTATGTTGCCGCGATATTGTGCTGCGCGGCACGAGCGAACCTCGAGGGGGAGGCTCCGACACCGGCGTCACCCTCATTCCCGTCATCCCTCGCGTTACAGGACGACCCCTCGCACAAAATGCCCTTCTATAGCCTGTCGATTTTATATTACACGTCGGGACGCCTCGAGTATCGCCCGCGCTCACCTTATCTAACTTATATAACAAACAACACTTACAACCCTTGTGTCATCATAAACAGCTCCCCTTCACACGTCAATCGTTTACAATTTGACGTGCTACGTTTTTTCTACATTTTTTCACCAGCTTCAAATTGCACCGGCAAATTAATACGTTCGGCACTTGTAAGAAAATTGATTAAGGGGAGTTGTACCTACTCATTCTTCATAAGTCACGCATTATCTGTTGAATTCAATTTTTCGGGGGATGCTTAAAAAATGAGGGAACTGAATTTTAAGTATAGCAGCTTCAAGATTATGTGTAATTAATAATTCTATTTCTATTTCATAGCAAATTGCAAGATGTTAAGAATTTAATTTAAATATAGAATCGAATTTCTTTAAATGAATGTGGGATTGAAAAAAGTCGGGCTTTTTCCATCTGATTTATCTACCTGGTAGAATGTAAAGTCTATGTGGTTTGTATAAATTTTTAAGCTGGTAGGATTATTAAAGGTTTGAATAAATATTTTTTCTTTTTAATTATCGGATTGTAAATTGTAAAGGAGTTCAAACTCGTGCCAATTTGTGTAAGTTAAAAATCATGTAAATCAACGAATGTGGAGGAGAAAAAAACTGTTAACTCTTTCGAAGTTGAACCTCTGAACAAATATTAGTAACCCAGACTTGTCAGAGTGACGACAGTCCAACGGAACTGTCTATCTGCGAGCGTGTTGGACAGTCGCAGTCAGCTCGGTGTGAAATTAGCGCAGATGTCGCAGTGATGGCTCATGGTTGTACTCCTCTGTTCATTTTCCAGGAGATTGGATCGAGTAGGGGAAGCCGGGGACACAGTCGGTATAGTTATGGATTTTCAGATCCCTGATACTAAATGGTCTCTAACTCAATTAATTCGATTCATCTCTCTCAGAAAACGATACCAAAAGAGGGAAATTGGAAGCGCTACCGAGCGCTCGTAAATTTTTTGTTATCTTCTTTAGCTTCTTTCACTTCTTATTCAACAAAATCAATACAATAGAGAGGATTAAAAACATTCTTTAATCAGATTTGATGAATCAGACAACTAATCTCTCAGATCGCGATAACAAAATAATCACCGTCGTTTCATATTTCTCAACATATAAGTTCCCAAAGACAACCAAGCTAGTTTAATTTACAGAAAACCATAATATATAACGTTGATAGAGGAGATACCAGTGCAATGAAACATTACCCAAGCCTCACACCAGAGAGCAAAAAAAGAAAAAAGGAAGATTTTTCATTAAAACAACCCAAGATCGACGCGAAGTTTCCTGACTCTGATAAAGGATTAATAGAAGTTATAAAGTAGAAGCTCAGGAGGTGGAGGAACATTACGTGACTTGACTCCGATCGAGTCTTTCTTCAGGTTATATTGCAGGTTTCCGTCGTTTCTCATCCACCCCCACGGCTCATGCGCACCCCATCTGACCAATGGAACATCGAGGTCCATCTCTGCCGCTGACCAACCCCCTAACTGGTACCCTTCTCAAGATGTATTCTATACAGAAAATAAAAAAGAAACAACGAGAAAATCCTACTCCAAAGACTCCCTATGTACGCCTGACGCATCGACTATTTTCTTCGACAAAGTAACAGTGGTAAAACTGAACTTTAACGGTGTTTAAAATAAAATTGATGTTTTGTAGAGTTCTGTTTTTCACGTTCAGCTTATTCGTCGTGTTAATCAAAAATTGATAAGATTTCAATCAAATGCAGATAAATTCAGTAGAACAAAACTTATAGTGCTATACAACTATATCAATACACCAATACTACAATTTCTATCGTAACTCCAATAAAGACATCAATATTGTGAAACAATGTTAAATAATAATACGAATATAACACGTACAAATGTTTATATTATTTATATATTTGCAATGGAATTGTTAATATATAGTCAAAGTATTTCTATTACTTTTTTTATATTTCCATTGAATTCTCGTTCATTCCTAACGTATTGAGCATATAATAGCAATATATCAGTGTTTTGTTTTTCTTAAGAATTTATCGATTTCGCATTTGCCTCCAAATTGGTTCTTCATAATGTTGATATGATTTGATCGGTTAGCAATTTTAGACGTCACGTAGAGCTGCATATTTCATCGATACAAATGAACAATAACGAATCGTAATTACTTTGTTCGGTGATGCAAAGTAAGTAAAAGTTTAGACATGGTGCGAACGCCACGTGGCTTGGGTAGGTAATACGCAACAGAAGACGGTGAGAATAGGACGAAGAGGATTAGCGAGTGGAATGTGTAATCAGCTAGGATTGCATTAGAACAGCTAATTAGCCCAGTACAATACACTGATAATATTAGAGCGTCGACTGGGCATGGACTGTCGAAGCAAAGAAGAAAGTGTTGGCAAAGTGTGAGGCCTGGAATACAACGCCGGCAACTTGGTAACGTTGCCTTTAGTGGATGGGAACCAGCTAACTTGCCGAGGGTTGAGATTCGTAGAATTGAGCTACTCAGTTATTCATGTCGCACTCTAGACATGCTCAATGCGCTCAACTAAACAGTTCTACAGCAGCTCGTTTGCCCGTCTGCTGACAATCCAATCCTCCACCCCTTTCCTCCTTTAACTTACGACAATACTGTGACGCAGTTAGCTTTGGTTAAGTTTTAAATTCATTTTTTGAAACTTGTCGAAAGGTTAATCATCTTAATGCTCTACTCATATCAACACAAATAGGATTATGAGAGGATTTGACAGAAATGATTTCAAACTCAGAAGAAACAATTAGATAGCATTTCAGTTGCTGAAAATAATTAATTGACACATATACAATGTGAAAACAAATAGTGACTTTAAGGGATGAAAATTGTTTTCATTTGAATGAGTTTGTTTTATCTGATTCATTCTGTTAGTATAGTTAAAGTTCCACGCTTTTATGAAACTTTTGTAAAAGTGAAACAATCGTTCTTTAAGTCTTATCGCAAATGTGAAGTATTTATGAATATGGGTCTATTATGAAGATTTTTTATAATGATTATTATACGTCTTCTTATTATAATGATTAAAATACAATCTTCAGTACTTAACAGAAGATACTTAATGTAATATTAAATAATTAATATATAGTAATTATATATATAATAATTAATAATAGTTATACAATTTTAATCATTTGCATGATCAATTTTTTTTTTTAGAAAAAAAAAACAAATAATCGGGTTTCATATTAATTAACAAGAATGTTGGTGACACAATATTTATGTATAATTGTAAATAAATATTTTAAAAAGTGATTTTAAATTTTTTTACGTTGTTATTAAATATGCTATCAATTAAAAATTATTAAATTACAATTAATCTTCGACAAATGTATGATTTTCCATTTCTTTGCTTTAAACGTGAATGATACACTTTAGTGACTTTTGTCTGGCGTCAATTCAGGCCCGAAAGACATTCTGGAGTTATACATAAATATATTGGATACTTAACTTTTATTTTGTGTACGATATGGTTTCGTTTCGCGATAATGAAAATGATAATAATCAGCAGCGTGCTAGTAGAGTATATATATAAGATTCAGAATTAAAACAAATTTAAAAATAATAATTATTAATAACATAAAAAACGATAATAGAAAAAACATTGAATAATTCAAATTATTCTATTATATACGTATTAACGAAAGTTAATCAAACGAAAATACATTACAGGTAACTAGGTTTTGACATAATATCATATGTAACATTAATTTATTACATTTAAATTAATGTAATTAACATTTTAGTTTTTTCACATTTTTGTTCTTTTTTGAATAAATGTTATTTAATAATATTATTAGTTAATCTTATTTTGTACATCGGAAATGAAATAAGTGACCAATAAATTACCGACATTCTGCGAAATAATACATTCATATTTGAAAAAAACAGTGTTTCATTGCTACTGTCAAGTGCTATCTGTACATATTGACAGATTTGTTTGTTTCTCCATCATTGTGATAAATTCAACAGGATTAGTGTAATCTACGTCTTCTGATTCTTGGGAATGCATTTTATATATGGACAATAACACATTATTTTTATGCCTAATCATTTCCCTCCATTTCCAGATTATCTTTTTTATTCCGATGTGCGAACAAAAATCGAAGTTGATACATTCTTCCAACCGATTAGATCTCAATAATTCTTCCCTGAAATCCAAGGGTCAATCACAGATACCGTTTACACAGTATCCTATCAGAAATATGCATATTAATAGAGCACACTCTGTGTACAGTAACGGCGGCATATTCGGCTCATGGGGATCAACGGCGTAACAATTCTTAACACCCTCTCTATAGATCAATTTATCTACATTATACCCTCAGTTGATTCCACTGTGTGTTTTGACAAGAACAGCATTATTAAATGACCGGGATATCTGATCCCTGACACCCTTAATCTACATATTATACAGTTACCTACGCGTGGCCAGCTTCCCCGTCGATTGGCGCCCCATCGGCAGAATGTCTCAAGGGGTGAACATTCCAACAAGAAAATTGCATCCGACAATTTCACACGCGAATAATCGACAACAAGCAGACCAGCTTCAGGACTAAAAATGCGTTATTTTGTGCCGGTTAAAAAGCACAACAAACACGGAAAATCGAGCTTGTCGCTAGATGTCACTCCAGCCATGCGAATTACACCCCAGAGTCTTCAAAATCCGCGATAATCCCCCAATAAAAGAGATCTGCGCCACACGTCTGTCTTGTCATAATACACTCTTAATGGTCTGCTGCCAAAATCAAACCATCGCCAAAGCGTAATTCTCGCCACGTGGACCAACCATTAAACAACATCAAATTTTACAAGTCTGACTACGGATAAGCTCATAGGCTTAGTTGGCTAATTTTTCTCATAGTAAGAACCGACAATTTCTCTGACAGAGCTGTGAATCAGATCTATAAAAACGCAAGTTATCTTCTTTTATTTATCATGATTAATTGTATCATAACTGTTCCCACGGAATTCAAGAGACTGAAAGTGGATGGTATTGATATGAACGAATTCTGAAGACGTATGTTATCGGGAATGATTAATTGTCGACGTACGCGAAAGGTACAGGTAAACAATAATCCGATAGACAGGTAGAACGTGGGATAATCTTGTATCGTCCCGTGAGCAATAACGAGATCGGAGAATAATTGCGGTACAAGTACAAGTTCGCGCCAAGCACAGTTTAATTCCGGGCGATATTATAATTAAGTGGTTCTAACATAATGGCTGGCGTCACGTCAAGTGGTAAAGCGGAGCAGGTGCTCATCCCACTGGTTCGTTCAAACAATCAGCGACCCGATGGTACGCGTCACGCGAACTTTCGTAACTGTGTGCGCGCGAGTCCTTCGCAGTAGGTGCATTAATGTACATGATGAGTCCAAAAAAGGAACTCCAGAGAATACACCAATTTTTCAGTTATTCGCGCTACAGGGACTTGATGACGCCTTATTTCCGAGTCACCCGATGTCGGGTGAATATCGGGTTGAAATAGTTCAGGGGCAGACACAATTGGAGCGTCAACAATTCTGCGCTAATATGCAGAAGAGCACGATTGCGCTGGATAATCTGCATGCATAACGAGAAATGAGTAATGAACATGGAATCATCACGAAAGTCGGCGATCGAGTCGGCCGCACGATGCATAATCAATCGGTAATGTCAATGGAGTGAGTTAAACCGCTCGACTTGGGCTAGGCAAATTAGCGTAAACGTCAGACTTGTTCGACCTTAACACGACGATGAAGCAAGCAGACGGGCGGACAGACCGACCAACCAACGAACCGCAACCGGAAATTGGCTGCTTGGTTATCAAAGTTTGCGGCTTGCGTGTCTGTCTATGGCGAGGGGATTGGAGGTTAGAATATCCATTAATACGCGAGTAAGAGTTCACCGGCGATGGATGGGGTGGTGAGGTAGCTGGGTAAATATTAATTTGCTCAAGCAAGCGTCACGATTAAGTAACAAGCGCTACTTAATAGAAACGAGGGTTTCACGACGTCGCGCGACTCAACCTTGAATTGCAAACTTCAAATTCGCCTCCGACAACACTTGCTTGCGAAAACTTTAATGACGCCGGATGTCTTCACAGTAACAACTACATGGAAGCTGAAACAATTTTGTTTCGATTTCAAGTGGTCAAAGTTAGGGTAGCGAATTTATCATTTTTGTATTATTGACTCTGGAATTTAGTTGATGACAATCTCTGTGTTTGAACGA
Source organism: Psix sp. ZL-2020 (assembly GCA_022817045.1). Classification (NCBI taxonomy): domain Eukaryota; kingdom Metazoa; phylum Arthropoda; class Insecta; order Hymenoptera; family Scelionidae; genus Psix; species Psix sp. ZL-2020. The sequence continues at coordinate 4,183 of JABFQD010003939.1, read as the reverse complement.
TAGTAAAAGACGTTTTGATGGAAATGAGTGCATCTCATTAATTTTATGAAATTTATTTATGCGTTGCGAAATTGGATCGCGAGACTAAATTAATGTTTGCAATTTCTAACAAAGCAAACGGGCGAAAATTGTTGTCACCCAAGGTTGGGGAGTGCTCGTGAGCTGAATAAGAAATGACACCCTCAGTTGAAACAATTAATTAATAATTCATGACAGCCTAGCAGCATCTAAGACGACGATATATATTCTCACTAATATACATATAAAGTCTATATACACGTTATATGAAGAGGTGTAACTGGCGGATAAAACCGCGCCTGCAAAAGACTGTAATTTGCGTCGCGAGCGTAGCTGCGTTGTAGTCTCCCACTCTGAATATAATTTAGCCGGGTAAACTGAAACCCTTTTGCAACCCTCTTCTTCGTCCATAAAGTCAAATCCTTGGTGGAATCATTTCTCGATGATTCTACTCACAATTCGAGTAACCCCATTCGAGGCTTGACTCGCTTTACGAATACTTTATTATAGGGTGAGATTGTCGTCTCGATGCGTTTTACTTTATTCTTTATTTATGTTCGCAATGAAGTCGAGTCGCAAACCACGAAAACTTTAAACACGAAAATATTTGCAGATCTCTGCGCGAGTTAATGAATTCAAAGACAGCTTGACGAATAAATAAAATATGCCCGCTAAAAGGGTATCCTTTCACTTTTGAAAAAGGGTCTGTTACAGCAATTTCGCTCATTTTTTAACACAAATTGAACATTACTTCTATAATGTTAACGTTACTCAAGAAAATCTACAGTGAAGATTCGAGTACTAATAATGATGGTGATCTTAAAATATTATTCAACTGTATACTAACATTTTCAACTGTTTGGTAAATAGGCATGAAAGACATTTTTATTTCCTTTTTGATCTAAAAATAAACTTTTTGTAACAAACTTATTATAGTACATTAATATACACAAACCTGATGAAACATAATACGTAAGAAATGTATATTTTACTGTTGTTTTATTACAAGTGATCGTTTTAATATATGCGTCATAAATTAATAAATCAATAAATATATTATTTCGAGTAATTACAATATAATGTATTATGTGATTAAGTAATGCTGTAGCAACATATGGTAACACGAATACATTGCATAAATTATTTGAATATTTTATTTAGTGTTACTATAATGTTTTATGCAACATTATTCCTCAATTTTGTGTAGTGCCTTTTTAACAGTATTGCGACACCTTATCGCATCACTTTAACGTTTCCATAGTACGGTTTTAATATTTATGATTTATTTACAAATATTATATAATGTTACTGGAAAAGTTTTGAAATGTTGATTTAAAAGCTTTAATAATAATGTAAAAAATAAATCGTCGAAGCCAACGACTTTAATATATCTTTCTAATATTGATTCGAATTTATTAATTGAAACGAGAAAATCATACCTTTGCGGTATTTTTTGAGTTTTGGATCATAAAGTATGAAAGCTGATAAATGGCGGTAAAAAGATCGGTGTTTCTTTACAGGTGGCGAACGGATGTGTACTTATAGTGAGCAAGACATACGGAACGATTAAAAGCGTTGAAACGGCTAACGGGCAACGCCGTTATCTGTAAACTCTTTTTATTTCGCAAATCTCACTTCCCAAGCTAGCGGAGAGATAGAAAAAGATAGCGGTAGAGGATAGTTAAGAGGGAGACCGTGCAATCAGGGGCGGAGGTACGGAGGGACGACCCGACGTTCATAAATCTCGGTAGATTACTAAATCCCGGGTTTGATGGAACTGGCTGAGTCCACGCGTGTATTTGTATACGTATAAGTTGGCAGGCGTGTATCCGCGCGTATCGCTTTAACTCATCGGGAGCCATACGCTGATAACATTATCATAAAACGGCAATATTCGCCCGCCGTTATGGTGCCAATAGATGTGTGCATTTTTACGCGCACGTCTATTCAATCAGAGGGAAAATAAAATATGGCATAAGACAGTTACGCGTCACGCAATCTGGTGCGCGAGTTTAGGCAACTTTAGCTTTCATATGCAAATGACCGGCGACGACACTCAACTTCCGAGCTATACCCCCGCCTGGAGCCCTCAGGCCTGTTTGCAATCTGATGTCCATCGATGCCCTTTTTAGCGAAGTCACTCGTAAGTTTGCATCTGCGTTGCACAAGTGCGCCTCAGGCTTTACGAACAATAAAAGACAAGTTTCTCACAAAAGATCGTTTAGCATCGAAAGTCCATTTGCGATACGATGCTCGACATTGCGAAGACACACTGTCTGATAAAATCATATGTTTGAATTCTGGGCGGAGTTTCAGCTCGACTTTTGCTTTAAGCTGTTGTTGAAAAGAAAAATTCGCTTAACATTCGATTGGACGAAAAAGAGACGTGTTCTGAGATTCAAATCAAGCTGCACTTGTAACTTTTTAATTTAAGAGTCAATTATCTACTAATCTTTCTTTCAGGTTAGGGATTAAACAAACTGGGGATTTATTAAATGTAGAGTATTATCTGTTTTGTGGTCTTTTAATGTGGATCAGTTAAGCTTTATGTAAACTATAAAATAATTGAGTTTTTCAAGCGAAATTATCTGCATCAAAAAATTTACCTTCAAATAAAAGTTACTTTTATTACAATTTGAATCTTTTCATATAAAAAAATTTCATTACCAAAATCTTTTTAGTTTATATTTATATTGTAACTGAAAATTATTTTTTTATTTTTTTTTATTTTTTTTTTTTGTTGAAGTTTTGTACATTCATTTATAACTAAAAAAAATAATAAAAAATTGTCAAAGAATGAAATAAAAATTATCCGAAATACTATTTTTATAAAAATATCTTAATTTTTATTTTCCGGACTGACATTTTTTCCTTTCTTCATGAAAAATTTAGAGAAGAGCGTGTACATATATAATTACTATTATATACTACACCAGAAAAAATAAATTCATTTTATGAATACCAACACTCATGCATAGCGACGATATTTAGTTTTAATGATTGTTTTAGCATAAATTAGGAGAAATACAAAAGAAAATGAAGTCTTATGTCCGTCGTTCATAAATAATAATATCAGAAGAGACTGAGACAATCAAGTGACGGGAATGCGAAATAGTGCTGTTAGCCTATGGTAACTAGGTGCTCAAAGATACGCTGATATCTGGTTACGGAATCCTGGCTATAGCTGGTGGAACTTAACCAGCTCCGCTGTGATGTCTAATATAGCAGAAGGCCTAGATGATGAGACTTCGCCCCGCCCCAGTTCAGTTCAGTTCAGGTATTAGATTATGAATATTCATGGCAGCGTGTCTGCGCGGTGCTTCATTACACCCTCTTCAACCCTCGGCCCTCTCAAGTTTCTATCTGACTACCCTCTTCGTCTCTGTTCGTCTCCTCATCCGGCACCACCGGCGTCAATCAATATGCAAACACCGCGCCAAGCTTTGCTTATCTTCTGCCGTTGGGGGTCGCACCCATTCCGGGACATTCTTGACACGATGGAACGTAGGCGCCCTGCAAATCAAACTTGTCGGAAATCGCCGGTACGCGCGAATGATAAATCCCAGCACCGTTTCGCTGATACGGAAGATCGTCTCCTGATAGACGCCAAATAAAAAAAGGTTTGCATTGTCTTCAATCAATTCCACTTTCGATTTCAATTTCGTCTGTATATCCTCTTCACTTTATATTGTCCTTTCGACTCATGGAGGATACAAATACTTAATTTACTATTGATTTGAGAAAAAATGTGACGCTAATGAAGGATCTTAAATTACACGGAAACTTTGATTTAGAAAGAAATAGTTATTTTATTCATATGCTATCATAATTTTTTTGACTTACATCTGCGACGATAGAAAACAGATTAGCAACGATAGCAGGAAATCTCATAGTTGAACTATATATTTAATTTAAAATTGAAAGGACCATTTTAATTTATTTTTGCTATTGAAAAATTAGGAAACAATTATAATGTTCTGTTTTTTATAAAACAGAAATGATTGGAAAATTCAAATTATATATATTTCAATTTTATTCGATGAACATTTAAAATGGTTATAATTTTACAATATTAAAACATATATTAAAACAAGATAACTAGTAAATCAGTATTTTGAGAAGTTGATACATTTTATTTCCTAAAATAAAGATTCATATTTCTACA
>JABFQD010003938.1:0-12446 GCA_022817045.1 Psix sp. ZL-2020 | reverse complement strand
AAGATTTTACACAACACAAATATAATATTAAATTTTTCATTTAAGTTTTTGTCAAATGATTCTAAATTCATGTTTTACAGAATAAACTGTTCAGTTATTATTGGACTATATTTGATCAATTTAAATGTATTGTCCTATAAGAAATTAATACAAAAATTAAAAATATAAAATATTGTTTGAGTTTGACTTTTTCTTACCAATTAACGTTAAATAAAGAAAAAGAAGACAAATAAGTATGCCATACAAGTAGTTGAACATGTTCAGTTGACATCTTTGAGATTGACAAATCATTTGTATTAATAAAGGAAAAACTTATGTAAATTACATTATCTATCTTGATCCAAATCCAAAAGATATAAAAAAAATCCAGGCATTAGATTCAATGACTGTTCCTTTGTAAGCCGATCAGTGATATTCGACTATTGATTAAATAACATGTTTTTTATCCTTTACTTTATTCATGAAATGAACAAAGATAATAAGCTTTCAGAAAGACTACGTCTTTGTGAATTAAAATTTACTAAATTGGCATTAAAAGATGTAAATGAAAATGAATTGTTATATGCCCGTAGATTTTTTAAAAATTTTGTTGATTTAACGTGATTCCAAGAAATAATGTTTCAAGTACCTCAGGAAGAGGTGGTAATAGATCTAGTTCAATTTTTGCATGACCACAGCAATCATTAAATGAGTTAGAAGAATATGTATTTACTGTTTCAGCCTTAAAATGCTTAGCACTGCAATATTGGCAAAGAATATCAATTTTTCCACTAGAGTGCTCATTTATATTAATATCATTGATATTTTAATACCCTTTAATATGAACAGGGCGATAGTCTTTCATTATATTATTCTTTGATTTGCTTTTAACATCTTTTGTCTGATTGGGAGCATCATTTTTTTATATATCAGATAAAAAGGTTTTCTCAATCAATAATGAATTTGAGGGTTTCATATAAACATCTTATTCTTGCTGTGAAATGAAAGTCGTTGAAAATACATTTTTCTGAATATTTGATGAACTTTTAACTTCAACAACAGCAGGTATCAGAGAAGAACTTGTAATAGCACGTTTTTGAATTGACGGAGCGCAATATACATTTTTAATGACTATAGCATTTGGTGCCTTTAATCCAAAAATAACCGGTGAGCGTTGATTTTTTAATATGCTTGCTTTCGAATTATCAGATAGCTGAGAAATGGACAAAGATTCATTGACCGATGTATTCGGTACATCAAAAAATGATAAATTCACTAATATGTTTAATTCTAAAGCTTGGGCATCTCCTGATTTTTTTCCACGATTTCATTTTTCTCCTTTCTCACTTTTTCTCGATAATTTTTTGTCTTAATACATTTTTCTCTTTCTACAATCGTTGAAATTCTGCCTCTTCCTCTTTAGTACGATTTACTTTGCGTTTTGACATTATTCAAATCAATAAAGTTTTTTTATACGACTATGACAAATCAATATATATAAAAATAAGTGAAACAAATATTCTTTATTAACTTTTTTAAATAGCATATAATGCTGTATTTTACTCTTTGTTTAAACAGATGTATAATTAAATATCTACTATAGTCTATTTAAATCAATAAAATATTAATTTCATACAATTGTGACAAATATTATGATAAATAACTATATACAAATAAGTGGAACAAATAACTTAATCAAATATTCTGTATTCACATTTTATAAATATTTAGAATATTCTATAATTCTTTATTTTACTGTTTGTTTAAACAAATGTATCTGTTCAGGATCTGAAGCGAGAAACATTTTATTTTTTTTGTTATAATTATTTTCGAAATTGAAATTTATGATTTAAAATTATTCGCGAACTTTCTTAGTAAACCGCCCATCCCTACTCCTCCCGATCATTAATTGCGCTATTTAGATGCGCGTTCATTTGACCGGACTCGAAATATGATTCATGCATGCATATTCGAGCAGAATAGTTTTGTTGCTCCGATAGATCGGACGCACTCTTAGTCGCTACGCGACTTTATGAATTGAGTTATTGGGTGGGTTTACTTTCAGGAGCCAAAAATTGTACCAAAACCTCTCCTCCACACAAGTGGCAACCGTTTCCTTTTTATCCTTCAAACGGAGTTTAATCTGGCTTGTCCGGAGAACTCAGTTTTTTTACATCACCGTCAGGATCTGGTGGATCGATGTTCCCGTCTATCAATTAAGTGGACAGGGAGTTTTAAATTCGGAAAAGTGTTTCGAGGTTTGATATGGGTTATATTGTGCTATGAATCGATGATGATTAGATAGCCATATTTTTGCATTGCCGTTTACTGGAACGTGCAAGGCTATAGATATAGCACAGGTCAGTCAGTTTTGGCCTGTTAAATATCGTGAGACCAAATCGGTCTTATTTAACTTTATCACCCAATAATTCAATTTTTTAATTTAATTTATATTGGTATAGTTGTTTACGACCTTTATTTCAAATATCTTAATTACATAATCAATCTGTATCGGATTCGAAAAAATTTATTTATTTTATTTTATTTAATAACTAATAATTAAATTGATCGAGTTGATCATTGAATGTTTGTCCGTCTAGTTCGTGGTTCCGAATCGTAACCGTTACTTATATTTAAAATTAAATTCTAAAATTAAAATTATAATCGCACGCATCGTGACGATTGTTTTGATTAGTTGTTTGCATTTTTCAGCGTAGATCGGTATATCTACGCTTAACTGTGCGTCGACTGATTTTAATTAATAAAAATAAAATTTTAGACAAATAGTTCTTATTAGCGCGTCAGCTGATTTATATTTTATAAAATTGATATGAGAACAGAATCTGTTTCTCAAATCAAAAAGCTGATTATTTATTTTAATTTGAATTAATTTAATGGATGTTATTAATTGGAAGTTCGGTATTGTCGGTAGCGATAATATCCGAATCTATTTATCAATTGATTTTCACTATGAAACCAGTGAAAATTTAGGTCCTTCGAAATAAAAAATTTTATTCAAATTTATATTGTGCAAACAGTATCGATGTCAAATCATTATTTATAAATTGAATATCTCATAGTCTACGTCAAATCACTGTTATAAATAAAATTGATGCGATGGTAAGACCCTGGTCACTCTGAAACGATAAAAAAATTTAAATTCAGTAATTTCGTTGAAAATTAAAATTATAAAATACTGTAGGATATTGAGCTGAAACATTATTTAATATGACAATTAAGTTTACATAAGTACATTTTTGAATACTATATAGAACCAATTTTTAGTTTACATAAGCAAATAATAATAAGTATAGTAAACACTTACCACAGTCTATTTTTATAACGCATCTTTTGTGCAATCACAAATAGTTTATGGTTTTAATCGCGTTTGGACAATCTTTTGTGTTTTATTATATTTATCTATATTTTTATAGACACCAGGAAATTATTATTGATTTTGCAATATACCCAACAGGTTATTATATATGACACCTCATTCGAAAAACATTTCAAAAAATGTATCGAACTTTAATTCAATAAATAAAAAGTTAATAAATTAATTGAATTCATTTAAACAATACAAACTATTAATAATTTTGCAATTTAAAACAGCTTACAAAAACATATTTCATCATTCAATTTTTTACTAATAGATAAATAAATATAAATTATTATACTATTTTATTCATATTTAAAAACAAATTGGAATATAATCTAATATTATACATTGTAAAATCAATGTAAAGTAAAGTTTAAAATACATAACATATCATTACAATCAACCATTTCCATTATTTTCTATACGTTCTATTCATCATTAAATGTCAAAATAATTGTTATAAGCGTTACGCACGAAGTTGCTCATCGATGTCAAAAACCAACTTCGCACATCTACACCGACTTTATAAAGAGGGATAAATAAATAATAAACAGCTTAAATCTACTGTTCTTGGTATTGAGTCTAGACTGGATACAGCCATTGCTCTGGGTGAGCGGAACGCTCGTTATCTCGTTGTATTATCCGATGATTTGTGTAAATTGGAAACAGAAGCGTGTCTTGCTTCTCTCCAGGGTCTGGTGAAATCCAAGTCTCTTTCATCACTTTCAGGGCTTCAACTCGCTCTGACTGGAGCCGGGAAATTGTTATTACTGGCCAAAATGATTCGTCTGTCAATGAACCTCCCAACTCTTTTACAAGCTTGCAGTTGTTCTCAATATACGACTTGATGAAAATTTCATTGACAACCTATATGTATTCCCTTCAGTCCAAGGTAGCGATCGTATCCTGATAGTAGCTTTCCTATCTCGATATCACCGAAATGAGTGGCTCAAGGCCAAGAGATCCAAGTGGGATGTTTTTCTCCGTGAAATTGCATCTTGTACGGATCAATCGAAAAGAAATCTTTATAAATGAAAGATTCACTTCGGTAGAACGTAAGACATTACATGATGCTGAGAAATTTGAACGTGAAAATAGTTTTAAATATTGCTGGCTTAAAACTGGGCAAGTCTTTGTGCCAAAAGATGATAATTCTCTTGCACTCAAATACCCGCAAAATCTCTCCGACTTCACCCCAGAGGGATCTTCATTACTCTCACTAGCTTGAGTTCGCAACTGCCTACCACAAATCCTTCCGGCAATTTTTTTGGTCAGGTAACCGTAATGGAACTCACACCACTGTGAGAGAAGATATCGTTGTTGGCTATTGCAATACACAGTCACTTGTCTTTACAGCGCACCTTTACACACTGCAAGCATTGACTCATAACACCCTATTTCACATCATTGCTGTTGTGGAGACCTGGTTGCATGATATCGTCCCTGATGAGAGAGTATCTCTCAACGACTACAGAATCATACGGCATGATAGAAGGGATAGAAGAGGTGGCAGCGTTTGTATTTATCTTCACTGTTCCATTGCTCATTTTGATGTTCTCGATTCATGCCCATGTGAACCCTCTCCATTTACTGAATACCTCATTATCCGCATTAAACTCTTTAATAACTACCTTCTTGTGGCAATAGTATACTGTCCCCCCGATGCTCCATTTTATCTCTCATTCATCGATGTCTTTGATCGTTACATATTGTTCTATCATAATTTCATTCTCTTTAGTGATTTCACTTTATTAATTAATAATAATTAATAAATTATAATAGTCAATAGTTAATAAATATTAATTTATAATAGTCATGAACTACTCAAATTCATATACTTCCTGCCTGCACCATCTCCTACTACTAGAATTGTGAAACTTTAAAAATGTGGATAAAACTCGACTTGCTCATATCTTTGTTGGTTCCTTGGACTCGGATTCGAACATACCGAGTGATATCGATGTAGCTGTTGTACGTCTGAATGAATCCGTCCACAATGCTTTCAATGTTTGTGCACCAATTGTATCACTCACATTAAAAAATCCCCCTGCCCCATGGATGACCCCTTTCATTAAATCTGAAATTGATTACAGAAATAAGCTCAGGAATTATTTCGCTAAATTTGGCTCCGCTTATTGCTTTGAGTTGTTGCGTATACAAAAGAATCATGTAAATTCACTCATCGCTTCAGCTAAAGTCAGTTTTTTGGAAAACAAACTCTTGAATCTTTTTCATCAGCATAACCCCAAAATGATGTGAAGAGAACTCCGTGCACTTGGTGTCATTGCTTCTGGAGTAGATAACTCTTCTTTCACGGTCTCGACCGATGACATTAATCAATTTTTTACTTCATCTTTTGAGTCACTTCGAGGATCTTTCTCCACATGGCAGCTCTCTGGTGCTATGGAGATGATCCGTCCGGACCATGACGTGTTTTCATTTGCCCCTATCACACAGGATGCGATATCTAAATCACTAGATCGTATTTCCACTAAATCTTGTAGAGTTGATGCCACGCCAGCCTTTTATTATAGGTATTTTTCTCCGCTAATACTACCTTATCTGGTGTCAATTTTTAACAATTCCCTTCAACATTGCGTTTTTCCTTCAACCTGGAAGTCTGCAATTATTAAGCCTATTCCAAAGGTGTCGAAGCCATCTCACCCAAGTGACTATCACCCTATTTCATTGCTTTGCTCTTTATCTAAAATCCTTGAAGCCCTTCTTTTTTATCAGCTTTTATCTTATATTACGCGATATGAGTTATTAAACCCTATGCAATTAGGCTTCCGTAAACATCACTCTACTCAAATCGTCCTACTTCGTGTGTTAGATGATATCAAAGCTGCAACGATAATTATCTAATTGCTATACTAGTTCTTTTTGATTTCACTATGGCGTTTGATTTTGTGGATCATAGCCTACTTATTATCAAACTTCGCGAGTTAGACTGTGCAGATGACGTGATCCGTTGGTTTATCAGCTACCTTTCTCATAGGAAACAAGCTGTCCTTGGTACGGATGGAATACTATCTCAGTGGAGGGATGTTCACTCGGGTGTTCCCCAAGGATCAGTTTTAGGCCTTTTATTGTTCTCAATTTTCATCAACAATATATCCAGTGCTATTCATAATTGTAAACATATCCTGTATGCTGATGATTTGCAGATATATATTCATGGCTTTCCTCGACATATAGACACGATTATTGGATTTATCCAAGATGATATAAATGGAATTTCTGCCTGGGCTGCTTAAAATCGCTTGATTCTGAATCCACTCAAGACTAAAGCTATGATCTTGGGATCCACCCCCATGCGCAGGTTTCTTGATCTCTCTTCTATCTCAGCATTTAGACTTGTAAATGATGACATCCCATTTGTTACATTAGCTAAAAACCTAGGAGTCATTATTGACTCCGAGTCATCATGGAATCAGCATGCTAACGAAACCGTCCGCAAGGTTTGGTTTATTCTCAGATAAATCCAGCATAGTCATGCATACTTGTCTGCTACAATTCGTCGTCAATTGGTCAAGTACATCATCATTCCGCACTTCGATTATTGCTGCCTGGTACTCACTAACGTCACCAATAACCTACACAATAAACTGCAATTCGCATTTAATTCTTGTGTGAGATTTATCTATCGTATAAACCGTAGAACTCATATCTCTATTTTTTTCGATCAATTGGGCTGGCTGAAAATTGAAAATAGAAGACTGTACTTCTTGGGCTGTCTTGTCTACAGAATTTTAAATTTTCAAACACCATCGTACCACTATGTTAATTTGATACCTCGCTCTCGTGCTGCAAATCGTTCAACCCGTAAAGGTCCTTATGATCTTGTGATACCTTTCTGCTCTACTACTATGTTTGAAAATTCATTCACTGTATGTAGTACTAGGCTATGGAATGACTTTCCTGTCCTTTCGCCAGTCCTCAACACTTGAACTGTTTAAAGCTAAATTAAATAAATACCTTTTCTTATCTCAAAGAGAATCTTTTTGATATCTGGTCTTTTGGCTGACAGAGGTGTGTGCATGCAATCACTTGTGTAATTTTATTTTGATATTAAATCTTAGTTTACAGGCTTTGTTTTGAAATTTGTTTCTTATAATTCACTGTCTTTAACTATTGATGTTACTCTGCTAAGGCTTGATAAATATTGCACAATGGTTGAAATCATCCATTGTGCAATATTTATCATTTAATTGTACTTTTTTAGCCATACTGGTTTTCCAGAGGCGTAATATTTTTTAAATAAATAAATAAATAAATAAATAAATCCTTACAAAGATTTGCAATAGAATACAATAAATTCCAGTATTTTCAATCCTTACCTTGCCTCGAAATCATGTTGCTTGACGCTTCAGGCTTTTTACGAACTTCTCTGATTGGTTTAATAGCTAACAATCGTTAATCAATCAGCTGTACTCCTTTTTGTTTATTTTTATTCAAAAATTGTTTCGACTACATTTCATATCCAAATTTGACGACGCCTAAGTAAACTGTGTGTATCGCATCGACGGGGAACCGCCAAACCATATCAAATCCCTTGATTGATGATAGAGCACACAGGTTATGTTTGGAAATGAAAGAAAGCAAAAATTCAAAATTTAAAAGTTTATTCATAATCAAATATATTAATTAACAATAATCGTCATTATTATGTCTTATGGTTAAGATTTTGGTGAGTTTTCCAGAAGGTTCCAGGGCCTTAATCCCCTGTGAAAGAATTGAAATAAAATATATTACAGATATTTATATTTAAAAAAAATTGCTAAAGTAATGTAATTTTTTGTGTGAAAAACTTACATTTGGTAACTAATTTCTCATATTTTATATTCGAATTTTTTTTGTTCTGTGCGACACTGTTTTCCGCTAATAGTCTTTGAAATTGGTTTTCTCCCTTTTTTCTTTCTCTTTCTTGCCTCTCTCTTTCCTTTTCTCGTTCTTTTTGTAATTTCTCTAATAAACAGGAAAAAACAACCCAAAAATAAAATTAGTTAGTGAGTTGCGAAAGGAAAATCTTATTAAAATGAAGTTTCGAAAGAAATCAACTTACCTTGTTCGCGACGCTCCTTGACGAGTTGTTTTTGAATGTTGTAGACTTCTTTAAGGTCTCTTCGTCCGTCCATCTCGATCGATGGTTAAAAACGTAATAAATGAATCGATTGAGATTTAATATGATGTTTAAAATATTTGACGTTAGATATATTTTGCTGAGTGGTAGAGGAGAGGACAAGGGAGACCGAAAGAAACGACTCGTTTGTTTTCGGAATACATAATTTAGTTCAAACATCTGAAGAGGTTTCGCTGATCCATTTTTTCAGCAGAAGTACATTTCTCATTGCAAAGTTGAATTTTTCATTTTTATTGCGATGAAATGTACATTTTGTAACTGATGAATCGTCGGTAAATTTATACAACGATGGACAATCAGCGTCGACAAGATCGATCACGTACACAGGACGCGTTACAATTTTTTGCAAAAAATCTCGTTTTTCTCGACCCTTGACGAATATGATGGAAGCATCGGAAAGTAACAAATTTACCATGTCCACCATTAGAGAGTACGGTACACGGCTATCTTCCCAGAGAATGCCATGAAGATTACGTGTAGCCATGCATTGGTGGCTTTGAATTTGGCAGTTAGATGATTCCAATGATGAGGTGGCTCAAAAAGATGCAAAACGTAATGTCCATTATTCATATTTACCGGGGTAATTTCCTTGAGGATGAAACCATCTTTGGATGATTGAAATCCTTGCACATCCGCTACGTATTCCATTACAGTTTGCGCACAATGCTACTTATTGGGTTGTACTCGACGATACGATCGTGTATTATCAAACAATACGCGGCTGTTGCTGCGGGAAAATTTTCGGATGCTTCTATTTCAAGATGAATATCAACTGGTCCCGACTTGATGGATTCATTTTGTTTGGAACAATCAATGACAAAGAGTGGGGATTTCTTGAGAAATTGATCTTTCGTCATTAATGGTTTGGGGTTCTTGGTGCTGTAATATAATGCTTGAAAATCGGCATACATGTACAAAATAGCACAATGTCCTCGACTAAAATTTAAGTTCAAATTTCCATAAGGATAGCGCTACGAATTCAAAAACACTCTGACGTCATGAATATTACAATGATCAAACTGACTGGCATTCTCGGTATTATTCTTTCGATTGGTTTGCAAGCCGATGATTATGAAACGCGGCTTTTCCAATTGCGTCGAAGATTTGACTGTCCATACTTGTTTCATTGCAAGCGGTAACACGGGATACTCGTAAATATCCCAAGAACGAAAACTCATGGCTAACAGTTTGTCTTTTGCGATAAAGTCGAGTAGCTTAACCTTGTGGCGTTTGTTAGATCTAATCAGAACGAGCTCATGCTTGGCATTAACTACGATTTTATTGTAATCTTCGGCGAACCCGAGCAAAAGATTCAGTGGTATTGAAACGTCAAAATCACCGTCGTTTGTCGTCAACAAAGTATCTTCGTTGATTCCGTTCCATCCGGCTTTTAATATCAGATTATTTTGATGCAGTTCCAAGGAGACTAAATTTTTCATAACGTTTGTAAGACCAACGTTTTTGTTACGATCAATCTCGATCCCGTTCAAATCGTAATACAATTCCTTGAACATATGGGAAACAGCATTGTTTACCAAACGTGTTCGCTCGGCCGGTTGATTTTCCGCAGCGTTGTCTTTCACCAACTTACTCGTGACGTGTAAAGAACTCTTGCAAGGCAACAAACAATTGTCCTGTTGCTGAATGCCGATTCTGATCTCGTCGCCATTATTGAAAAATGTCAAGTTGTACGGTTGATGCGCGTGAACCTCGTAATGAGCAATGGATTCGTCAAAAATTATGGGCGATTGAATTCTCAAGATATCCTCCATGATTTAATGCTTCCTCTTAACTCGCAATCCAAAACTCTGCAGAAACTGTCTATTTGCACGTGTTAACGCTTTCAAAGACTTACGCTTACTGCTCGAATGAGATCGTGTAAGCACGTTTTTATAACCCTTGCCAATTTTCGAATTAAACACGATGCCCATTTAGATTGATTTCACGTGCAAACAAATTGTAATCGTTTCACCTCTGAAATTCACGAGATCGCTGTCTTGATCCACGAGACGAATTTGCAAATGATCAATGATACGTACGGTGACCGGCAAGTAAATGACAGGATTTGGTGTTTCCGTGATTTTATATCCTGCCGGGACACTCGGAAAAAATTCGTGAATCGTATGCACGGGACGAGTGTTTATGTACGAACCGTTTATAATGTTGCATTCGCCTCTAATGACATTGATTTTGAGAATAGACACTGGTAAAAATGATTTGTTCTCTGAATTGGCCTTTAAGATAGTCGGTGTGAAACCCAGCAGACGACCAATCGAATCCGAGGGTCCAAAATTTATGTCCTCGTCACAATGAATGTGACATCGGATTATTTGGTTTGATACTCATGTTCACACCACGACTTCGCAAGTATGTTTCCAGTCCTACGATCTCGTAACTACCGGTTGGTATAGTGATGACTTTCTCGCCGACGTAAAATTTATTACAACCTTCGTCAATGTTGGGTATGGAATTAAATGTCAACAGTTGCACCAAACCGAGAGCGTAATTTTTGTTAGGCGCGAGTTCGATCGGTGGATAGTAATAGACATCGATGACTGAAATTTTTCCATTTACGGTCAATGTAAAAGTATCCATTGTGAGATTTTATCGTCAACTGCCGGCTATTGCGATGTTTCAGTTGTTATACAAAAAATTGAGACACAAGTAACCACAATCGAATGAATTCTAATTTTGGAATCTGTCGTAATTGTAGAGTATCCTGCTACCACTACCGAAATATTTCACGAGCTCTCGCGGTGGCTTCAAATTGCCAAAACTATCGAAATACGCGATACGGTTACCGCTCTTTTTGTAACACACCCAGTGCGTACCCGGTGTCGTCCAAATTCACGATGGCACTCTTTTTGTCGCGTGGACCGTTTTCCGGCAGATCGTTGCGTATGAAAATGCCACGAAAATGAGGTATTTTCATTATTTTTGCGTACTTGATGAGATCGTAGTTTGTTAGAGCTCGTCGTGGTAGCTGCACATTTAGTTTTTTGAAATATGTATGCCGAGCCCTTTTCTGTAGGGTTTCATGTACAAACCCTTACCCAAAGCGATAGCCTTCATTGATTTGTTGTGACGTACATTCTCAGCCAATTGCTTTTTAGCCGAAGCAGCCTCGTTCACAGCTTTCGCGATCCCCGTGGCGCCACCAACCAACGAACCAACTGCACTCAAACCAGCAAATAATGGTATCAAGAAAGGCAACGCACCGTCCGTTGCGATGGGAAGTATCCGCGGAACGCGTGTATTTCTTTTTCCACCTGCCTTTTTTACGGCCATACGAGCCGCTTTCAGAGCTACCTTGATCACCTTCCTGCTTGTCGTTGACGATGACGAACATACAGCCTATTTCGCTGCATTTACAATCGTTCGCACCACCACCTTCTGTTTCCTCCTCTTTCGTCCCCGAGAATAACTTTTTTTCGCGCATTTTACACCGGCACTGATTTTTCGTTTGAATTTCATGATATTAGATACAGCGAATGCAGCAGCCTTCTCACCAAATCTGGCATCCGGTGCGGATGCTCGAGCTAGTGCTTTTTCGGCTAGAATTCTATCAGCTTCGTGACGAGCTGCGAAATTTTTGCGATTTTCAGAGTACGCGATATCGTGCTCTTTGCAAGCTGCGTCCAACGGACTGATTCCCGAGCCGTTTCTGGCGAGCCGTTTGGCGAGTTTTGTACCGGGTCCGCAGTATTGATATCCAGGCAAATGTAATTCCACCGGCAATTTGTTGATCAGTTTATTCAACAAACCACGACCAGTCTTACGACGTCTCGTCATGACAACACATCAAACTATACTGATCAACGTGAATAAATGATTTACAATTTATAGATATTATTGAGAGAGAGAGAGGAAGAGGCCAGAGTGAATAAAACATAAAGTACGTACCTGTTATGAGCCAGTTATCCATAAGATGGAGGTGAAAAAGCA
>JABFQD010003937.1:0-12448 GCA_022817045.1 Psix sp. ZL-2020 | reverse complement strand
AAATGAAATATTTCAAAATATTTTAAATAATAAGTCTTAATACAAAGCTAGTATAATTTATTTATAATTACTTATATATACCATGACATATTTTTTACTACATAAAATGTTAATATTTAAAGTATAGTCAAGTTTTTACTATTAATATGTATCATTTAGAAAATACCATAATTTATTAAAATAACTTTGAAAACGATCATTCAAGCAATAGTAAACATTTTACACTATTTTTTTAGATTGTTTAACAGATATATTTTTTGATTTTCTAATTGCATAACGTAACTTTGCGTTGTTGTAATTTTAAATTATATTTCTCTATTTAGATTCTATTTGATGAATTACCTTAAGACAATACAAATAGAATTTTTCATGTAACCGTCGAAACAATTAAAATATAACCTTGGTAAAAGATTTAATTAATAGAAATATTGCTCTTAATCATTTTAATTAAAATCGTATTAAGTTGTAAATATAATTCCAATATTTGATACAAATGAGATCAAATCAGATTTTATTGCCAAAAATACAAAATTACACTGCAATATTTCATTCGAACCGTAATAAAATTATAAAGATATTAATAATATGCTAAACGAAATCATAAAATGCCATTAACTAATTTCATCAAAACTAAATTTGCACAAAAAGTGAATTATATCAAGTAGAGCAGTTTAAATAGACGATTCAAAACTGCAATAAAAATGTATAAAAACACTGAACATTGCTATCATTTCGTATTACTTCATGTGCGGAATGTGTAACGATATGAAACAAATTCTGTCCCTGAATATTATATCTTGAAAATTTAAACCGATAAGAAATTGAAAAATGAGCACAATATTAAAACTATGCACGTCAGTATACAATTCATTCAAATTGAAAAAGAACGTACCTACAAAACACAAAGTTCAAAATTTCTTCATTATTTCATAACTTTATGTAACTTGAAAAAGTAATTGAAATCATTATTTTTATTCTTTCTGTAATATGACAAGTCGATAATTTAAAATTTTATTACAATCGAGTATGAACACGCAAATGAACAAAACGACAGCTTGTATTAAGGTTTTTAAAATGACAGATTGAACGTGCCACTGTGACTTCTCCCGATGGTGACCGAAATCGGGGTTGTCACGTGGCACCAAAGGGGAATTTGGCGAAGCCCGTTGTAGCATGGCCGGTTCGTCGATGAATCGGGAATGAAGAGCGATAGGTTTTGTGGCGGCGGTTTCAATGGGGCAGCGCCGCGCTCATAAGTAGGACATAGACACTTACATCTCGGTATTTTGTGGTGAACCTACCGACAGATCGGAACATCTCCGGAGATCAGTGGCTGCGTTCGCGGAGTGAGACTGGGTTATCGTTACTCTCGCGTGGCTGAAGATTCAGTTTAAGCCCGAATACCATCGGTTGGGCCTCAAGTCGACTGAACCCTGTGAGTTGTTAATCGAAAAGTGCAAACTTATAAAGAAAAGTGCGTTTTTGAGTGAAACACATAAAGATTCGATTCCCCTGCAAGGTGACGAATCATTTTGCCCAAGGAACGCGACTTAAGTTCTGCTCATTTATACAAAGAATGATTTTTCTAACACCAAGTTTGCTCGGAAATTGCGCTAATTGCGGTGCGGAATTGCGATCGTGACATTGCGAAGGACGGTGAAGCATATTATTTTGCGAGGCAAATAATCGCCGGCGGTTTTTCTCATTTAGCGAACGAAAATATTGTGAACGCGTCGAAATAAGTAAATTAATGAGAAACTTCTTCGGTTGAGGAGGAGCAAATTGAAATTTCGATGAGCAAATTTAAGAAACATTGAATTAATTCTCAATAATCGATCATGAAATTCAACATAGAGATAAGCGAAAAGGGGTTAAATTACGATTAAATTATTGTAACATTAAAAAAAAACTTTCCTAAATCTTGTTTTTGATAGAATTTTAAAACCGCTTTGAAAGGTGTTTTCGAAAACGTATCATAAATAATGCATAACAATTCCAATCATTCACTTACGTCTCGTTAAATTTATCCAATTTCAGTTGATTTTCAATTTGTGAGTTAACCGAATTTAACATTCCATTCGCCTATTACTATTTCGAACATGATTCTTTTCTTCCAAATGAAATCCATTTTCGATTTTAGACTACTTTTCATATATCACACTTCCACATAAATATTAATAAAGTTTTAATGATGTTGAAACAACTAACACTGTATGTTTAACTACATACTACTAAGACCATTGAATAATGCTTGAATGAGTGTTTTCCTTAAGCTGATTGCATTTTCTAAGTCCAAGCAAATTAGGACAAGAAAATTTCCTTATCCAATTTTGAGAGGGAAATTCGAAATGACCCACTAAGGATTCTTGGAAAGTATGTGTCGATGCCGGCTTAGGATGAGAAGGATCGCTGCGATCACGTGTCGACAAATTTCGGTAATTGACAGTGAAATTGTCAATGGTCCCAGTGTCGGATTGGCAGTGACCCCGAAGCCGCTATTGACCTCCTTTCGGGGAACACACTTGCCATGCAACTCTTTCCGCAGCGTTCCTTCGATGGATTCATCGCATACTATCTCTCTCTTTTTCTCTCTGATGCGTGAATCTGGCGTATACCGTTGTATGCGGAATCACTCTTACTAAATGCCACGCGCTTAATGATCATGTCGTGCGCTCGGAGGAGGTGGACTTAAAAAATAAGAAAAAAAGAGGACTATGGAAAACGTCGTCAGTCGAATGAAGCGTACTCGACACGTTCGAGAGCATAAACTATGCTGCTTTTGCCCTACTAAATGGACGTATAAAATATCTGGACCAAAAAAGTGTCTCCTAACCGACGAGACGCTGTCGCTTTTGAAATGAGCGCTTACCTTATTTCTTATTTTAATTTCAAGTATTTGATTCTAGGTTGTTGAGTAGAAGTGTCAGAAAGACTAAACGTGTACGTGCGCTTTCGTGTCGAGTGTTCGTGTATAAATATTGAACAACACTTAGTACAGATGTTTGAACACGTCAGGTTTAGTCGATTTCTAATTCCTCGAGGCAACTGCGAGAAGTGTTTATAGTAACAATAAATAAAAATAACGCAAGTTAAAGCTGCAAAAGAATCGAATTTCGGATTTGCATTCTAACTGCGTTGTTTTCATCGCTGCGCGAAACATCTGCACAAATCCAATAATCGTTTGACAGCTCGGACCGCGCGATTAATGTCATCAATTACGGGATGCGAGGAAGAAATTGACTTAGCTGATAAGTTGATTAAACAACGCGATGACTCGCTGATCGAATCTCAATACCATTAAATAACGATCTTCCTGGCGAATTGGTATTCGCGCAACGATTATTCATTTGCTTGAAAAAATAATGTAGTTCGCCGCTAGTAGGTTTACTGCATTTTCGCGGAAGTAAAATTGTTTAGCGAATCGAAAATAAGTGTAAGGTTGAAACAAATATAAATTGGGAATAATGTAAGAAGAAGAAAAAGACGAGGAACCGTTTGAAGCTATCACTTTTTGTGAAGACTTTCATCGCGAACTGAAAAAAGTTAAACACTTGGCCCATATTCATAGCTTTTTTTTAAGTATTGAAAACCTTTCAGCATTGTTATTACACAGTTCTGAATCGTAAAACCGCGTGGATTATAAATTTTGATGGACACGTTTTAATGACGTCGTTTGTAAAACACTCGTAAAAATGATCCAAGAGGATCTTTAAGTAGAAAGCAGGGTGAGAATTGTAATCGAACATCAGCTGAGCTTCTCTGTACCATATATTGTACTTTCCCTATAATATATCAACGTGTCAAAAGACTTTTTCATCGACTAGCCGTTGATTAATCAAGGAATCTTCATTGAATCACAATACGATTATACTAGACATTTTACTTGCTAATTACAGTTTATTTTTACAATTAAAATTGTAAAATGGTAATTTATTGTTACTACTTTAGGAAAAGCTTTCAAGTTTTATCTTGTTTAATTTTTAATCTCGTGATTTGTAATACAAAAGTTTGAAGGCACTTTTGATTCGATCACTATTGTTTTTTTTTAATCGAATTCCATGAGAGTTAGTTACCAAATGTTATGATTTATTACTTAAGGAGTATCGCCGTGGAGAGAATAAATTTGAAGTTGACCTTAGTTTCGCAAATAGGTATTGCGTAAAAGTATCTTTTAATATTTAAATGTGTTAGACGAGTTTGATGTTTGAAAAAGACTAATTTATGCACACAGGTCTGAATCTACCTTGAGCCAAAATTTTGCTTCACAACATTTACTTAGTATTATGGTCATTTTTAACATTGAGCCAAAAGGTACAAAATGCAAAAGGTTACTTTGTCAACTCGCAGTCTAGAATTTTGTTAGAAATTTGAAGATGTAGTTTTCTTACTCGTTCACGACTCTGTTACCTTGAACATATAACAAGCTCTTTATAATTGCAAATATAAATATTGAATAGACGAGGAAGATTTGGATTTCTGAACATGATTTACTTCACGTATCCCAAAAGTATTTAATTACAAATTACAAATATTTGATTATAAAATTTGATTATTCTAATTAATTTTTAAATCTTCGAAATATGAATATTGTTCATATGATTATTTTACAATAAAAAAATCGAAAATTTATGAATTTTAATTCGAATTGACATTAGTTTATGGTTTTTATCATATGCATATCTGTATAGATATAAATAGCTTAACTTAATAAAAAAAGTTATTCTCTGAAGCTGCAAGTACGCAAATGTGATTCATCACTTCGTAAATTATTATAATATTACATACATTCTTTTAGTATGATAATTTGAAAAATATCTTCAGTTTTTGATACACATCAATTTAAAAATCATTGATATTTGAAATATAAATTAAAATTAATTTTTTATCGAATAATGTAAATCAGTTTCTAAGAGTCGAAATATTAAACGTGTGTTTTTTAAATATATATGTATATATGTAATTATCATAGTATAAAAAATTACGATTTTTCATTCTTACCGCTGAAAATGTAATGAACTACGCGAAATAGCACTATAAACAACAGAAAGTTAAATTGCAAGCAAGGTTACTAAGAAGATCCATCATTATTAAAACTCCATAATTAAGGACAAACGCGTGAGTGTGATTTCAACCAATTCGTACAGCGTGTTTAAGTTTTCTTAAGGTCGTTTAAATAAAGCTTTCACGGTTCAAATTATCGATTACTAATGGGGAAAACCGCTAAAAGTAAACCGAGGCTTAACTATTTGCGGGCAAAATATCACATGGATATGCATGAAATAGCACTTAAATTATGATTGAAAAATGAACCGTTAATGATTTATTAAATAAATAAAGTACAAATAATCATGACTGGATTCTTTGACGATTTTTTCCTCTAAGACGGCACATTGAAAGTGTGTTATAACACCTAATATTAAATTTATGACTCATGGCTATTCACTTAAACACACAAGAAAAGAGAAATGATTAAGTAAAATTGAAATAACGGAAATTCTCAGTCAGGCTTCTTGAACGTTCCAGCAGATGAGAAAAAGTAGCTCAGTTTGGCGGAACGAAAACAATTAAAAATAAAGTAATAACAAAACTTAATCGCAGCCCTAATGAAAATGCGCATTTCTTGTTGTGCGTCAACTTTCGTAACGACAGTTTTGGATTGGTGTAATTAATTAATGTAACGAACTTTTATATTTAACGTTTATCGTTTTTCGTACGTATACACATTTTTTGTTTCGAATGTTTTGTCGATACGTCGTTTGACGGAACTACGATGACTACATATCCTTTTTTTATAATTTAATTCTGAGCCTTTCTTAGACCTTGACGTGAGTGAAGTTATCGTTCATAATAGTGTCGGTTCAGAAACAAGGTTTGACGTTGTTTGCTTTTCAATTGAATTTGAATATCTTATTGTCGACAGATCGCTTCACGGAAATATGGCGCCGAACCTGTTTGGGAACACGGCGACTCTTTTTCTGGAGGCATCGCAACAGAACGTAAATCAAGATGAACACTCCACATCGAAAATTGCACAACAGAAGCCAAAGACCTCTAAAACATCCAAATATAAATGGAATATTGTATACAGGAACGTGATCGCCTTCCTGTATCTTCACATTGGAGCAGTATACGGCTTCTACCTCCTTTTCGCTGGAGCGAGATTCTACACAGTGTTATGGGGTATAATTTTTTACATTTAACCATTGATCAATATTGCCCAATTTCAATATTGACTCACTTTTTATTATCATTTCAACTTTTTGACGTAAATGTAAATAATGTCTGATTCCCGAAATACCAACATCATTAATGAAATTCAATATTAATCCCAACTGACTATGTGCTATTACATCACACCCATATATATGTTTTGAATCCTGAAAACGCCATAGCCAATTTGAAAAAAGATCGGTTCCGATTCGTTATTTGTTTTTCGTAGATAGTTCATGTTTATTCAGAAGAGTATTCGCTCGATTCACGGAAAATGTAAATTTTACTTTATGAATAATAATCTAAGAAATGTTGTCAAAGACAAATGGGAAAACAACAAACAACTATTTCGTTCATTTCAAACGTCAACATTCTTTTTAGTCACAGAAATCATGTCATTTATAGATTATTTATTATCTAAAGAAGTGTGAAATGTTGATGAGAATTAGAGACTTGCATTGAATCTTGGAACTCTAATTGAGAGTAATACATCTGCTCGTGCGAGTAACGACTAGTTTTAATGTAACCTTCGAACAATTTGTAATTATATTTTACTGTCTAATAAATAGCATTCGAGTACCCAAATGATTTTAATGTTCGCTACTTAATGCTTGATTACTTTTACAGCTATATTCATTGCTATGGCATCTGGTGTTGGAACTACTGCCGGAGCCCATAGGCTATGGGCGCATAGAGCGTATAAAGCAAAGTGGCAAATGAGATTGATTCTTATGATTTTCCAAACGATAGCTTTCCAAGTACGTGCAATCTTCATACATATAAATGACACCCATAAAATAAACGTTAAAATTATATCCTCATAATATATACATCATAAAGTCAGAGTTATTAATTATTATTCAATTTTTTCACATTTCTGAAAAAAATAATATAAAGACATACTTCATCTTGATTATACCAGCCTGATGGCATTTATTCAAATTTTTTACATATTTTATTGTCTCATTGTCACAAAATGTCTCAATCGTTTTCAGAATCACATATATGAATGGGTCAGAGACCATCGAGTTCATCATAAGTTTACGGACACAGATGCAGATCCGCATAACGCTAAAAGAGGATTTTTCTTCTCTCATATGGGATGGCTAGTAGTTCGCAAACATCCGGATGTAATCAAGAAAGGAGCCACTATTGATATGAGCGATCTTGAGAAAGATCCCATAATTGTTTGGCAAAGACGGTTCGTTGATTGACAATAATTAGTATATACAATTTTATAATTCGTACAAAATCCTAATTCAAATTATTTTTAGGTTGTACATTGTTCTCATGCCAGCCCTATGCTTTTTAATCCCAACTTGGATTCCATGTTACTTTTGGGGAGAGAGAGCCATTTATTCTTGGTACATCACGATTTTCAGATATACAACATCATTGAACTTGACCTGGCTGGTGAATTCCGCCGCTCATATATGGGGCACCAAACCGTACGATAAGTAAGCATACTTTCACCTATCTCGTTTTCTTCAATCGTAACTCACACTCGACGCTACACACCACTTCTTCATTATCATTTTCTTCTACCGGGAGATGTGATACTTATAAAAACACTCTTCTTAGCAACTGAAGAGCATGCAAATGTTAATGCTAACATATAAATACTTTATGCCATCTATGAAAATTCTAGACTAACGGATATAGTTACTTTTCTTGAAAAAACTAAAAAAATTAATAATAATTGAGAACTGCATTTTACTTTCAAAACTATTTTCGGCACTGAATAAAGATTCTTTCGTGATCTTTATTTGTTCAGTCGTGTACACAAATCATTGACAAAATCACACCTTTGTGAAAGTATGCACAGATGGTGTTCACAGACCAAATGTAACGACTTGCGCTCTTTAATTTATTTTTTTGCTGGAAAAATTGTATAATCATAATGCACTCAATTTCAGTTGAATTAGTGTGTGTTTATGAATAATGTTTGAATAATGAATTTTTTTTATGAATGATTGGTTTTTTAAATTTTGATGAATTACATAATTGAAATAGTTTAATTTAAAACTTTAATGTTATTTGATACAGGTTCAAAAATGTTTTTTATGGTCATGTTTTTTAGAATCAATGATGAAAACTAGTTCTTGGAATTTAAATTTATATATTAATGAACAGATATATCTTAGTTTAGTTTCTATTTAACTTTGGTTTAAAACACTATGTTTCGGTTCATATAAATTGGAACAACTTATTATATCATTTAATCATTAATTATTTTGTTACGAATTTCTGACCCACATAAGTAAACTTACGATCATTAATAAAAGTCACAAATCATTTCTTTCTTAATTATCGATGTATCAAGATTTTGTCTAAAATTCTAAGGTTATAAATGATTCATTTAAAGAGCCTTTCTATACAGAGCGTGACAAATGTGTCTGTTTTATGCACTTGTAATCGCGCATTGGAGAGTCTACTAAGAATTATTTTTTTCCGGTAGTACAGATTTCACTAAATTACAGTCTGCGTCAGAGATGAGTTTTTATTTACAAGAGTTCGTACACAATATTTTAAAAAAGATCATTTTTCATTAAAAATTATTAGTTAATTATAAGAAAAAAGCAACTTATTTAATTATAATCATCGGTTTGATATTACTTTGATCATACTAGTTATTTGAGTAATAATAATTATAAAAATAAACACATTACATAATATAAAATAAAAAAACGTGTCGTATTATATATTCTAAATGTTCACGTTCATTATCATTCATTTAAACTTGTTTAGATCCTTTTTGCAAATGTTTTCACATTATTATCGTTATTTCATAGTTGAATTAGATAATATGTTATTCATTTTTTTGTTTAAATTCTGACAAACGAGATATAAAATAGTTTAAATTTTAAAAAAACGTACTATGAAATTTGGTTTCTATCAAGAAATTAGGTGAAGTGTTAAAATCAGGTCTTTAAAAGTGAATCTTAATTTTTTACTTACTATTTGACAATTGAGTAATACACGACGCAAAAAGTAACATCACAGTCTAAAAAAGTTAACATCGATAAGAAAGTAAAAATTTGCAATTTATAGAAAGTTGAATCATTTTAATAAATGTACCTAAATTATATTAAACTGACGGAACAAATAATTTCGACAATGTATTACGTTAGTAAAATATAAACACTTCAATATCAGGGAATACGAAAACATTATCATTATGATAATATTGATCATTCATCATATGTTGAAAAATAATAGTGAACGTTAATTTCATATATTTTGACTGGATTCTCCTAGGTTTTTCTCAATCAAATTTACATAAAATCAATATTATTTCTTTAGGAGTAATAAATTCTGTTTACTGATTTATATTTAACTTAAATATTTTACCATGAAACTTCGATTAATATTACTAATATTAATATACTTAATTAATCAGTTTCCTGGAACAACACCTATTACTTTTATTAATTATTGAATTGGATATAATATTTAAGAGTAAATAATAGATATTTAGTTAGTAGCTCCAACCGAAAATGGAAATTACCAATTTGAAATATTTAAATCTCAAATTGAGTATACAATATTTCATTCATGTTTAAAAAAAGCATGTTAATTTTTTGCGTCAAAGCCTCAAGCTACCACTGTTTATTTTTTATGTGAACAAATAACTCTAATTATTTAATTGAATAGACAATTTTCTTAAATTTGTAATATAAATCAATACACTAGGTGCTAACAAATTAAACTTATGATTGCACAATATTAATGTAATATAATTAAATTTATAGTTCCATAAGTCCAACTGATAACCTACGCGTTGCTATTGGTGCTTTCGGCGAAGGTTGGCACAATTATCATCATGTCTTTCCATGGGATTACAAAGCAGCTGAATTAGGCGACTATAAAGGCAACGTCACAACAGCTTTCATTGACTTCTTTGCCAAAATAGGTTGGGCATACGACCTGAAAACTGTTCCCATTAGTATGATTGAAAAACGAGCAGCTCGAACAGGTGACGGCACCAGAATCAACAAAATCATTGATACCAATGAGCATTCCCATGAAGGCGCCATCTGGGGATGGGGAGATAGAGACATGCAAGAAGAAGACATCAAAG
Source organism: Psix sp. ZL-2020 (assembly GCA_022817045.1). Classification (NCBI taxonomy): domain Eukaryota; kingdom Metazoa; phylum Arthropoda; class Insecta; order Hymenoptera; family Scelionidae; genus Psix; species Psix sp. ZL-2020. Next base: position 2,157 of record JABFQD010003937.1, on the reverse strand, counting down.
ATGCGCAAATAATCAACAAGGGCGACTAAGCAAAAACTTGATCATGATTCAGTACTGCCGACTGAAGAATCAATGAGTCCTCTGCCGATCTTCGTCAGAGTCAGACAAAATGTACAAATATTTCTGCGAGTACTTTTTTATCTCAGATAAAAAATAGCTAGTAATTTTTTGCTCGAGTAAAAAAGTGCGTCATTTTAAAGTGCCTTAAGACGACCCAGTTAATTTAGGTAACGGCATAACGAAACCCGTAGATTCAACAATTAGACCAGTGCCGTTTCCTTGTCGCCGGTGATATGATCCCAAGGCATCTTATTCAGTCAGATTATATGTGTTAGTTAGTTTTTACGGTGAACAACACGTGGGATCTATGTACTTAATTTATTTTTAGCATCACTGAGTCAAAGATAAGTTGGAGTGGGGACAAACAGACCAATAGACAAATTTATAAACAGTTAACACTAATATAACAATATTAGAGCTAGAGTACCCATTTGTTTGCTTGTCTCTTCCACAACTTGTTTCTGCTAAATCCTATACAGCCACATGTAAGTTCTAAAATAAACAAGGAAAAAGTGATTCATTTTATTGTAAAAACAGCGTCTTGGAATTACGTTGCAATTAACCAACCGCCATCGGTATAATCTGCTGCGTATGTTTGTAAACAAGTGCGCTTCCGTGCGGCTAATTATTGGTAAACAAAAGCTTGAGAAATTAGGATGATGATTCCATTGTTGACGTAGTATTGTATATGTTTTCAGTACTTAAGATTTTAAGTTCAGTTCCAGTTTACGTGTTTAAATTCCATATCAAAGGAATCGATTGATAGAAACGCGTTGATACAATTTTGATTCCAATGTGTAATTCACAATTTTGCGAACGGCGATGACGATGTATTATTTATTGAAACAATATCATTGTGTTTGCCTTATATAATATTACATTTATACTATTTGATGTGTTTATAAATAAATTATTCAAAAGTAATACTAAATGTTTCGAGTTATTGACTACACCATTGCAACAAGTTATGGCGAGTTTATTTTTTAGTTATACTATACATCCTTGAAACAATGCACTTGAGCTGATTGATTTAAAGTTTCATGTTATGCAATTTATTTTTCATTCACCCGGAATAAGAATGAGCATGAATAAGTCTTTTCGTATGCAATAAGGCATAATTCGCGCCAATTATTACATCCGAAGCAGGTCACTAGTGTATCACTAATTAGTTATTTTTTTATACTTCTTTGACTGCGGGAAGAGTTCATTCTCAAATGTTAATTGGGCGACATTTTTATGAGTGCTAATTAACTCTTTCCAACCAAAAGATTTCAATAATGTGGAATCACCTCTGAGTTAAAAGGAACCATCCAATATTTTCAATGTGATTGCAATAACAAATAAGACATTTTAAACAAATTTTGTTATTCTTTATAACTTTTTAATTAATTAATATCAATCAGATTTAGATGCGTATCGATAAAATCACAGTGACTTGGGTATTTTCAAGTCTCTTATGATTACAACAATCAGTACTCAGTTACTTAAATGATATAAAGCAAGGGATCATGAGTAACACTCAAGTGAAACTAACATTAGTTATTGAACAGACACCCGGGTGGAAGGTTGATGCTTTTTCTAAGTTACAATAGGTGCTCTAATTTTAGTGTCAGGTGAAAATGAGACTCTTATAGTGAAACTGTAAACACAGAGTAGATATTTTCGTACATTTAAGGTGAGTAGTGGACTTAATTTGTTGCGTAATATTGATATGTTTATGAATTATAAATTATGTCATAATCGAAGAAAGTTTTAATAAATTTTTCAAATAACATTGTTTAAACAATGTTACCAAATCTTTGACGTCTAAAACTGACCACGAATCAAAATATTTTATTTCATTTTTCTTTTTTTTTAAATTAATATGCATCCTGTCATTGCTTTATAATTTAATTTTTAAAATTCGTTAAACTTTCGTTTCACAAATGTGTTAATATTTTCTGCAGTAACACGTTGATATGAAAAAATTATTTTTATACATTTTTATTCATTTTATTATTGACAATTTATAATAATATTATTGATCATTAACTAATTAATTATTTACAATAGATTTGACGATTGAAATATAAGAAAAAAATATTTACACTTTTTATA
>JABFQD010003936.1:0-12450 GCA_022817045.1 Psix sp. ZL-2020 | reverse complement strand
AAAAGGACTGATTTTTGCAAACATTTCGAATAGAAGGAGCTCAAAAATTGTCCCGTTTTTTGGTAGACACAAATAAATTTTAAGTTGCTTACGGTTTTCGGTCTTAAACTGCATCTATAAAACTGCACTATAAACTGCATCTTTCAAAAAGCTTCAGAGACGTCTTGAGATGTCTGAACTGGTGATATTGTTGGCCATGCAACTCGGCCACCTCGCTCTATCCACTTTTCAGGAAACATTTCATTTAGGTGTTTTCGAACAACCATCGCAAAATGTAGAGGAGCACCATCTTATTGAAACCACGTTCTTATTATTCTGGCATTCCGGATGGTAATCAGACGATTAAATTACTATCTGATTTCTGTATAATAAATTGTCATATTTTCAATTGCAGAATTTAAAGCAAACTGGCAAGAATTTGAAGCGATATGACAATAAATTTTATTACATCATTAAATTATTATTTGAAACATGAAATTTAAATTTTAATTGCTTAAACCATTAACAACATGATTTTACACATGCCTTTCGATTTGTGCTCATAATTAGGAACGAAACCAGTTGCTTTGAGAAACATCAAGTCTTGAAAATACTAACTTCTCCGTCAACCCCCAACTCAAAAAATGTAAACAATTTTTTTGCAAAAGAAAAATGTTACAACAGCCTCCATGGATGAAGTGTTGTCTTGGATCAGAAAAAGTCACTTCATTCATTGAAGAAAAGGAAAATGAAACACGGCACTTTCCCAGTACCATAAGCTATTTATTAAAAAAAATTTATCCTATTTCGCAGAATGCATAACTTTAGAATGAGTCTTTTTCAAAGCATCTAGTCGATTATTGACTATCTCCTTAGCAATTTTATAGCGACATTATTTCATTAATGCTGCATCGTACATCAAGCTCTATCCGGCACAGATTCTTCTGGCGTTAGTTAGCACGTGGGCGCCACAGTCATTTTCATTTAGCTGATAGATAAGCTTTGTTTTCACTATACTTTTCCAGTGACCTGGTAGTTCCTTCGCCTTCCTTGACAGGTGTCCGTCTTTTAGGAATTACACGATTGCTGCCGAGTAGACTACTGCTCCATTGTCAAAGTTATCTAGTAATATGCACGTCTTCTTTTCTAGGTTGAAACGTTCACTTCCTCCAACCTTTTTAATTGCTTATAAGAATAATTTTTTTCTTGTTTAATAAATGTTATAGTTTTTAGAATCTCTAGGGCACTTTCAGATTGGCCAGTCGGATCATAGGTTTATCTCGAAGAGATTTACCAAATTACACGGTCTTTCATCATTTTAGCTCATTTAAACTAAAAATTTTTGTATTGTGAAGTTACAAGGAACGTTCGGTTCGATTGGAGACAGGCGCAAGAGACACGACCAGAAATCTTAACGAAATTAAACTCTGTTCGATCTATTTTATCGATACTTGGTGAAACCCTGTTTTACCGACCGTAAGTTAGACTCTGTTCTACCTATTTACGTTAATACAGCGCGGGCTAACCTAACTCTATGTTTTCCGCTCTCTCTTTTATACTACTATTTAGGCACCACAACCCATAAAATATAAAAAAAGGAAAGAAAGCAACTTACTTGTTCTTGTTCAGAACTTCTACGAAAAAACGGGAGAGGCAAAGTCTACTTTGTAGCGAAGTCCTTGACGTTGGCTGTAAAGAAAGAAGTATTGTCAGTTAACAAATTTGATCTCCCGCTCTTCGAGAGAATCGAGACTTTAAGGCCTCTATGGTCTACTTCCTGGAGTTCCTCTTCTTGCGTGCTTTCAGGCAAAGAACCGTCCCCCGTCAATACGTTTTGGGAGTTCTTCGCCGTGGTGGGCTATTTTAGCCACACCACTTAGAAGCTTCTTCCAATCTCTTGGTCCTTCTGCAGGTCGTCGATGGCTATTTCAGCCAATCGACGCCAAGATGTCACGTAGAGGGTTGCTTTCTGCCCTTTCTACCCCGTTTTCAAAGTTAAGTGATCTCAACTATTTCAGCTAAAGACCACTTTCCCCTCAAGTCTAGTTCTGAATATTTCAGTCAAAAACTATTCTTTGAAGATTTGGACTATTTCAGTCAAGGATACTCAGAAGAGACTCCAGAATCGTGGGCAACTTCTGCCACCAAATCTCGACTTACCTTGGTAACCTGGAGAATTCGCTTGTCTCGGTCTCGTCGCCTGCCTCTCTTAGAGCCGAAAAGGATTTTGTCACTTGCGAGAAAGACATGTACGCTTTTAGTTTTACTTGTGAATCTGCCTTAATGGGAAACTACATGTGATAGAAAGAGACAGAGATACAATTTCTCACTGCTTAATCTTATCATGGTAAAACTGTTTTCCGCCCCTTTCTCTGTCTTTCTCGCACTCATCACGGCTAACTATTATTTCTATCAACAAGTAAAAGCCGAAATGGCGACCATGTAACATGTCCAAGCCTTTATCGTGCACAAGCGTAAATTTGAGTAAAAATGACACGTTACAAGGTTGACTACTTCCAGCGTCCAGTGGTAGTGCTGATATATGAGAAAGAAAATGGAGTCGTACTCAAATAACTCTAGGTTCTCCACCCATTTCGTTGTGGCCTTGTGTCCCTCTTTTCTGAGTTTTGGATAAAAGTTTGTGTCAATGGCAAAAATTTTCTTTTTCCAGATCAGAGGTCCCTGTTGAAACAGGGTTCTTAGGTATCCCTAGATATCGTTTACATTGAGCCATTTGATGCCCTTTAGTTGCAGGATAACTCTACCATGGAGCTCAAAATTTTTTGCGACAACATAGCGTTTTTCCAGTAGTATGGTGCTCCAGAAATCGTTCATTTCTCCCTCGGGTATTTTCTTCGCTTGTATGGTTTTTTCGACTCTTCTCAGAGACTCGAGGACTTTTATAATCCTAGTTGAGGTGTTACTCAGTTTGTCAACATTGTTGCAGAGACTGGAGGAGAGTCTTTAATTTCCGCGTTGACCTTGGTTAACACCTGCAGTAATTCACCCCGTCTTTCCTCGAAGGCGCGCAGCATGGCTTGTCTAAGTTCCTTCTCTGTCGGATTCTGGCCCAGTCGCCCTAGTCGCCTCTTGTACGCGGGATTTCTTTTGCGGATCATCTCTGTAAGGACGTGCTTGTTCAGCTCTTTTTCTCGAGAAATGTATAATTTTAAATTCACAGAGTGAAATATTTCTCTCTCTAATGTGGGTGCGGGGTTTGCCAGCCTATACAAAAAGTTAGCGGGGTTTACCAGCCTATACAAAAAGTTAACAACTTTTCCAGCCACCATGTATGGTCCTTCATATCATGAAAATAATTTACCTACTTTTTTATTCTAGTTACTTGATAAATTGAATGCTTTAACTGATACTAAATCGCCCACTTTAAATTCGTGCAATTTATGCGTTCCGTCAAAACGTTTTTTTCTTCGTTCCGCGGCTTTTTCAAATTTCGTTTAGTCAATTCTAACGCTGTTTCGTAATTAAATGATTTTGCATATTCCGTATCTGTTTTAAACTATTTGGACCAGACTTTTCCTGACTTTCCAGGAATTTTTGCGTATAATTCGCAAGGGGTAAAGCCTGTACTTTCATGTGTAACTTCATTAATGCGTGTTTCTATCACAATCACCCAGCTCGTCCAGCTGAAGTGCTTATCACCTACGAACGTTCGAAAGAATCGTGAGAGCTCTCGATTTACTCTCTCGACCGGGTCTGCTTGGGGGTGTCTAATCGATATGAATATTAGCTTTATATTCTCATCTTTCAGTCTTCTCGACCATTCGGCAGCCATGAACTGAGTTCATCGATCTCATAGAATCCATTTTGGTTTCCTAAATCGTGGAACGTAATCATTGAATATTTTGACAAGTGTTGCTTTTGTTGTTGCTTTACGTACGGGATATAACTTGACAAACTTACTACATACGTTGATCGTCACGAAGATGTATTTCATTCCAGCGTTTCCAGCTGGTAATGGTCCATAGTAGTCGACTGAGAAAAGCTCATTGGGCGTTTCTGGAATAATATTTTGCATTTCCACGTAGCTTAGCTGGTTTGGTACCTTGTTCTGACGGGTATCGCAATTTGCTAAGCGTGCACGAATTCGTTTGGCTAGTTTCGGTGTTTGAAAATCTCTGTTTAAGAGTTGGAAGCATTTATTCCAGCACACATGCCCATAGGGCTCATGAAACTCATCACCTAAGAGTATTAGCATCGGTTATGGAATGATGGCCTTCCATTTGTTCCCGCACTGAACATGAATAACATCTTTTATTTTGCAATACATTTCAACATTAATCACATCAACTTCAGATATCCTTGGATCTTGGATTTATTCTAGCGAGATTCGTTATTTGTTTCGTTCATTCGGGTGATAGTTTTTTAGCTAATTCGAACAAGCCTACCTTTGCACGTCTTGAAAAATGATAGAGCGTGCGGGCTGATAAAAACGGTGACGGTTTTCCCGTCTCGTTGATATAATACTGCGCATATCAAATTATGCAATAGGATAATTTGTAAGTGGCTCAGAGATCTTTTTTAATGCGTGGTTTCGTTCGTTTAGTTAGTTAACAATTGTTATAAGCTCTTGGCATTAGTTTGTTTCTTCAATGGATTTCTACAATTTGTGTTAGTGATATATTCTTCGGATTTTTCGTTATTGGTGAATTTTTGGTTTTTCTCTTGACGGATCTATGCATTTACTTTTGTTAAATTGTTCTTTAATAAGTTTTCGATTATAATTGTATATATAAATTTTTATTGATCTTTTTAGGCCCTTGAAATGTTGTGATCCAACGAAACTTTTCGACGTTTTCAAATTATTGGCAGAGTTCTTGGTAACTAACTATTAATGAATGTTTATAATTTGTTGTCTAACTCATTCTTGCGACTTGTAAACAATCTCGGCTGATTTTAGTTGATGTCTCAATTACCAATCATCATGTAAATGTTATGCCATTCGTTAGTTTGTATTTATTCCTTTTATTTATTCAATAATTAATGATTGTTGGTATTTACGGAAACATTAATTATTGTGTCATTCTGATGTCGATGAAAGAATTTTTGTTAAGAAAATCGTTTTGTGGTACATTAGTAACAATATTGCCAACTTTCATCAATATCCAAATAATTGTCTGTTGCTTATTCTGAATATTTAACCTATTCGAGGCGATTTCTCTCTCGCATTTACAGGTACAAGAGGGAGATAGCGCTACTTTCTCTGAATTCTAATTTGTTTCTAGAGTTTAATGATTTGCGCGCTTGACCTAGCCTTGAAGTTTATCTACAAGTAGCAAGTGTGCGTACGGTTTGCGGTTGCTTTTTTTAATGCAGGCTGTAACAAAAATATAGGTCTACAAATTATTTGGAGTCTCAGGAAAGGGGCCAATGAGGAGTAACAAATAGAGTGAGACCATCTTATCGAATTATTATATAAATTATATTTAATATATATTTTGTGGAACCTAAGGTCAGAATGAATACTAATTTTACTTTGCAATTTGTAGGAAAGATCAGCCGAAAGCCAATCTATTCCGGACCTAGGATTTCTCCATCATTTTTTATTTATGGAAACCTACACGAGGAAAATGCAGGAGTCACCAACTCTGCAACCGAAAAGCTGGATCACCAAAAATCTCGCCGTCATCAGAGACATAGGCACCGGTTTAATTGAAAAATCGCGCCGGTGACCAAGAAGTGTCGAGAGGCGCTATTATCAAAGCGTCCTTGGTGATATGAGCAGCTTGAGGGACATGAAAGCAGAGTTGAAGGGGAGAGAAAAATTTGGAAAAGCGGCCAGAGCATGGGACTCTTTCCTGAGCCTCCAAATAAGATGCAAGGACAAATTGATAATTGTCGTGAGGTCATAAATGGAAAATTTGGAGTATCCGATGGATAAAGCCACTTTAAGTGGAATTCTGGATCTTAAGGTTTGATTCTGGTATATTTTTTCTGTGGTTTTGTTATGGAATTCAGTGACAAAGGGTTTGAGTAGTGATGTTATTAATTTAGACTTGATATTTGGTCTCACCGATTAAATAATTTTAACAATGCATAAATAATTATAAGGACGCTACGTCCGCTTTTTAAATTGAAGCTTATTTTTCATTTGTATTTTGTTTGATTTAATAATAATGGTTCCTTTAAAAGTAAATTTTGTGTAGTATTTATTTATTTGTTTGTTTTATTGTATTACCCCACGGCGAAAGCGACGAGGGATATCATCTCCACCGAGGAGTTTAGCTGACGAGATTCTGAGGCGATTGTAAAACAATCTGGCGCCCAATATTTGATTAGTTTACTCGAAAAATTGCTCATTCTAATAGTAATTAATTTAATAATGGTGATTCAATATATTAAAATATTTTACTTTGATATAAAATTGGAAATTAAGTGAATTAAAATGGTTGGTTCCGACTTACGGACCCTAAAACTATTCGTTAATTTTAAATTTTAACTCGTGTATTAATATTTAATGGTAAATTTTGTTTTGGGAGTAAGTGTATTTACTAGATTGTATGAAATGAGAAAACACAACGTTACAAGGTATAATTCATTTATTTCATCACATTGTTTTCCTCCCATTTCCTGTTCGTTAATTTATTTTTTTTTATTTTGCAAGTAATTGAAATATTACAATGTAACAAAAAAAACTATTTTTTTCGATCAGCTCATAGAATAATTTCAACTTAGTTTTAGTTTTTTTTTTAATTTTGCTGCAAACAGCACTACCTATAGAAATATTGCCATTCTCCTTACCCCCAAAAGGTGGAAATTGAAGATTGTGTTTTAAGCGTTTTTTTTATTGAAATCATGTTATCTGATCCGAAATAATATAATGATATCATTTCTTTTGTCTCTTCGTTGCAAATATGCTGTTCTTTATTTTCCTTACCCGAGTGTTGACTTCTCATTCCTTGAGGAGCCGTGTTTACCACACTTACTTGCACAGTTTTGCGGATTCGCTTTGATTTTTCACCTCGTATAGAAGACATTTTGGTTGTTTCTAAGCAAAAACGGCGTGGTGCCCACTTATATTCCGCTTCTCATCGTTGTTTGCGATCCGGTAACCCCAATTAAACCAAGTACACGGTGCCCTGTATCTTGGTACAAAATTCGTTATGGTACGAAAGCCCAACGGCAAGTACCGTTTCTGTCTAGACTTCCGGCGAGTACACAAAATTTGTAAGACGATGCGTGTCCCTTGCCCGATATGCAAAGAATACTATACAAGTTTAGATTTGCCCAGTTCATCTTGACGATTAATTTGAGTTAGGCCTATTTTCAAATTTTTCTGAAAGAATCGAATAATAAGATAACGGTATTGTTTCGTCAGCTAACTGTGTATAATTATAGAAAGAATTATTTATGTCATTTATTGAATACATTTCCAAAAGAGCTTAACCCGATAAGAAATTGAATTCCAAAAGTCATAAGGAAAAAAATCAAAATCCTAAATATAAATCATGAAATATACGCGAATATTTTAATTTAAAAAAAATAAATAAAGTTAAGTTTCAATTTCCTGGGTGCGAAGTTGTAGTTCTTATGGAATCAAACATGTACGCATTTCGATCATTCCTTTACACTGTAAATTGACGCTAGTGGCTTCGGCCTCGACACGGTGTTGATACAACTGAAGCCAAACGGAACTATTACATTACAGAACGCAAATGCCTAGCGGTAATCTTGACGTTCAAAAAGTTCCGCTGTTATCTCGAAGGGTAAAAGTTTACGATCCTTACCGAATATAGTAGTTAACCGTTTCAAACTCGAATGTCGAAAACGGTCAACTATATTGCTACCGCCCTGACCGGTAGTGAAACCTGCTACTCGACAACTTGGATGATTAAAAATTCGTACTTTCAAGAAAGCTGCAATTGAGAGCGATCGCTGACGTGCATGATTCACCGTCTCCCGAACATTTCAGTGTTGATAAGATATTCACACGGTTAGACCAAGATTACTATTGGCCAGATTGTTAGAAGGACGTGGCTTAGTATGTCCGTGCAAATACGACATGCCAAAGCATGAAACCCAGTTAGTTCAGCCCCCAGAGATTGATGGGCTGAAAGATCACGGAACAGGTCTGAGAAGTCATTACGTCCGTCGTGATAGGCCCATTCTCACCGAGAGGAATATTTCTACGCGATGGTCTTTCAACACGTTCTACCAAGTGAGTCGAGGTTGAACCTCTCCGCAAAATCATCGCGAAGAGCATCCGATCTGCGTACTGCGGACGCATTCTATATCGGTGGGGAAGGCCCTGAGTTTTATTAATGGATAACGGTACAGAGATCGTAAACCGCGTAATCAAGTCTCTGGTTGATGAATTTGGGATAATCAAATAATAGCTCCACCGTTCTATCCGCAAGGTATCCTAACGGAACAAATGAATTGTACACTGAAGACGGGCTTCTCTGAATGAATACTTTCTTTGTGAGGTTTCTTTTTCTTCCAAAATTTCAATGCACGTATCGTAGTCACTTCAATCTTGAGTCTATAAAAATTTTATTAATTTATTTTTGGTGTTTAACTTTTCCTTAATAAAAAAAATCTCAAGTTGAAAAAGAACTGGAATTCATTCATGCACTAAAAAGAACCAAGAAAGAAAAGAAAAAAGAATAAATAATTCATTGGTAGATTTTAATGTTAATAAAATTATATTAGTATTTCAATATATTACATTTAATGGTTTGTTAACCACACACAACTCACGAATCTCGTTGTCTCCTTTGAAGACGACTGCGTTAGCTAAATTTTTAACAGCTTTCTCTAAAGGAGATATATCATCGTCGCAGGAGGGACCTCCTCAGGTTTGTCATTGATGTATCATCCAGTCAGAATACTTCTTTTTTACGTTTTTTTTCAACCCATTCCAATTAAAATTGTTTTTTAAAAAAATGATTCACGACTCAATTTTGGTTACAGCTATATTTCATTTATGTAGAGAATTAGAAAAATTTGAGTAAAATTCTACAAAGTCGGTATAAGTAATTTTAATAACATTTTCGAACTTTTCTGCAAAGTATTATTGTATAATAGTATTTTCCTTTAATCTCTTTCATGTAGGTGGAAAAAAATGCGCCGAAAATCATTTTTTTGTTTTCAGCTTGGCACTCTACCAATATAAATTTTTGCTCTTCCGTTTGTCTTTGATTCATTTTGTTTTCTTTAATTGTCAATGAAAAATATAGAATATTTGATTTAACACTACAAATGATTTTACATATCAAAACTCGATCCATATTCTAACGGTCTAGCTTTAGTATCGAGATACGAATACAGGCCCTGAAATGTTACACTAGTTGAGAGCGCTTATTAGATAGGGAAGCGGTGGTGCATGGAACTACGTTAACGTGTATTTTACTCTGTGGATAATGCAGTATGAATCAATTTTTTAATGAAGTTAATGGCGCTTTACTGTCAGTGCAAATGTAAACATTTTTAACACGGTTGTTTCATATATTGCCTTTGTTTAAAATCATTACAGCACAGTTCTAGGTGGTAAAAAACTCAATATGTAGTATCGTCAGATAACTTTAAAGGGAAATGAACTCACTGGGGCCACGTTTCCGATTGTAGATGTCAGTCTTTGCTCTGTACCATTCTTGACGCCATCTGTAAACCAGATCTCGCCATTTTCGGGTAGAGAGGTGGCCATTCAGTGTGTTTGACGTGAACAAAATAGAAAACTCGTAATCAAGGAAGTAATCCTCTGTACCCATATTAGTTAGTTAGCTTCGAAGACAGGGAGGAGTTGGATATGAATACCCTTATCAGTCCATGTTCTGTCAGCTATAAATCTGAGGATAGAGTTGACGAGCCTTGCAATGATCCCAAGTCAAAGGATGCTATATCCAACAATAACCACAAAGTCATTATAAGAGTAGTTTTCATAGCTCCACCTTTAATACAATACCACCTCATGTCTAGTATCGGCAGTGTCAGCGACAATTCTAATACCGGATCTAATGCCTCTGATTGTTCTCCTAATTACCTAAGGTTCTTGAGACAAAAAAATTCCTTCACGCACCTCAGAGAGATATTTGGACAAAATGACTAAAGCTTCTTTATGTAGGTACAGATTGATCTGCGAAATAGCTAGATAGGCATTCGCATGGTGAAGGACTGAGGATTATTTCTCTTTCCCCCTTCACGCCACTTGTCTTCCTTTTCTAGTTGAGCAAAATGGCGGAGACTCCCCGCTGCCGTTTTCAGAACCGCAATTCGAAAACAAAAAAATTATAAATTAAAATTTTTTAATTTACCATTGAAGTTACTGATTATGAAATTATAAAAATGTATTTTGGACTTTTTCTTTTACATGTAAATGAAGTTTAATTCTCTCCGCGTTTCTCAGGCTTAAGACCGACTTTCGCCGCATTAAAAACATTGTGCTTTTATGAAATAAATGTTTTGCAATTACCAATACCGCTTTTCAGCGGCGTTATTACCACTGAAATCATTCATTCTTATTATTAAAAATTTCATTAAATTTTTATTAAATTATTATTAAACGTAAAAAAAAAAATTTGTATGTACATGATATTTTTTCTATCAATTTAAAGAAAAACTGCACTTACAACAACTACAGATCACGTAGGTAAATATAACATATAGAATTTCATCGCATACAGTACCATTATAATGTAGGACAACTTTTTGTTTCTATGTTCTTGTTTTCATCAAACTTTACTTTTTTCCAATTTTCGCAAGCAATCTATCGTAATGATTAAAAGAAATTGATCGTGCGTAATTTGTTTTTGTAACACAGTATTATTTTCATTTCATTTAGTTGATTTCGTATTTTTAGGTATGCTTGTTTCACCTTTTACATGTTTGAATACAAATCCATAACCTATCTTCTTATTGCGTGTTAAGAATCCAGTCATAAGATTTAAACAGCACGTGAGTTATTAGAGCTCTGGCTTGGTCTGTTTTGATCTGAGTTCGGTCTGTGGGCTGCGTATTTTTATTTTTAAATAGGTCGCTCGTGAAAATACTTTGTCGGTTTACGCTGTGTATTTCTCGATGATTTATAACAATACTACAATCAAAGACGTTTAGCAAATCAATCAGTACTTCAAGGTCCTTCATTCCTCGAAGAATTACAGCATTCCTTATCACGAAGTGTTCCCAATGATCACGTATCATTTCAACTAAACTGATGCTAGGTGTTAAGTTATTTGCTTGATTAATTATATTTACTGCATACACAGAACGAGTAATTTAGCGCAATTCTTGATAATAAACGAGACTCTAAATTTTTTTTCGTACTCTGTATTGTATGTCATAATTCTGTAATCTTAGTTTAAAATCATTTTTGAAAACTCTAAAGAACTTGAATGCGATCTTGTATAAATTGACACCAATCATTTGCCAATTGTTTGCTAATCATACCTTGCAACTTGTTATGAATGATACAACGTAGCTAATTCTGATTAATATTCATCGAGTTACAATAATCCTGGAATGCCCTTAAAAAGCGTAGAGGTTGTTGACAATCTTTATAGAATTTAGAAGCTTCTAACTTTTCTGCAAAAAGTCCATCGCTTGATCTTCCCCCGAATTATCTATCTTCCTTGCACCAATTGACTAGCTTCTATTCAATCCAGCATCGACATAAAGAAACATAAAACACATAAATATCTCTCTAACGATGAGTTTTTTCTTGTAAGTTCTAAGATTCAGAATGCGAATATCAGCACGCAAATATACAAAAGACCTGGTAAAAACGCTTTTCTTTCATTATTTACTTGTAAAACACGTAAAAATACTATTTTACTATAGCACAAAAATTTGGTTCGATTGGAGCAGGCGTTCACTTATCAAGACTGATTTTAAAAATTATGAAATAGAGGTATGTTAGACCAACTAAGGGATATACACCTTATTATCATTACATCTATTTTAGTAGTGGGTCTATTTACCAATGCGTCTGTTTTATAAATGTATCTGTTTTACCAATGCCCCTTCTTTATCGTATGTTGATAAAGTATGCTTAAACTAACCAAAAAATTAAGTCTATTATCAAAAAGGAAGAGATTGAATAAAGTAAAGTCGATAAACAAAAAACTGAATTAGAATTTCCCAGTTACTGCGCAGAACAAGAGAATCGTTTCCGTGTCACTCACACAGTGCCTAAAAACAAAATACAAATAACTCATTCAGTAATCGATCGCTAACTCCTAAGAAATTTTAGGAGCCAGAGACTCACTCGTGCCAACGTGTAAACATATATATCCCTGACAATCCCATACAGAAGCCTTTTTACTTCTGTGCAGCTGTCTTACTGACTTTCCTGATAGATATGACTGCAGAAATAATGGCCATGCTATTTTTACCTGGCCACTAAGAATTTTGACTTCAGTATCCTGGGCTGTTTCGTCCCAATTGTCGGTAAAATAACTTTGCGAAACTGACTTTATGACAAAATCCTTTTACGTAAAAATGATTTCCTACATATTA
>JABFQD010003935.1:0-12451 GCA_022817045.1 Psix sp. ZL-2020 | reverse complement strand
TCAATTTTAAAAATAGTTTTGGAAGAAATATTTCGGTTGTTTTTATGTAAAAAATATTCTAGAAGTAATTTTGTAAACAGCGAATTTTTATTCATTTATACACTTCATTACTTTACAAAACATATATTTATCAAACAGTTACAGACAATCATGAAGTCCAAGTTCAAACACTCGTAAAATAAGTTATGCATTTTAATTGCTTATTCATTCGTATAATTTGATGTCAAGAAAAATGTATTACATAACTAATTCTGATAATTTTCAGTGTCGTGTTCAGATCGTGATAAAACTGAATTGTCTACGCACTAGTTTCTCCACGAATGTACAATAAATGAATAAAAAATACACAATGCAATAAGAGCAAAAGAGCTTGACTTTTTAAAGGACGCTGCAAAAAGTGAACAGCGAATTTGCATTGTATTGAAAATGATAAACATAAAAATAGCTGCTTATCGTTGACTGATTGTTTATCACTGTCTGATTTTAGAAAGCAGAAGAGCCCGTGTAATTCGACAGCCTAGTTCTATGTATGACGAGGCCGAGCGCGCGGACGTACCTACTCGATTCAATTGGTAAGTTTCCCGACTTGCTGATTGTCTTAACATTCACCACTGAGAGATGAACTCCTGGATACCCAACCCCAAAAAATGTTTGCGTCCCGAATCAGCCTCATTGTTGGTAACTATTTTCTTTTCTTTTTTTTACTTCATTCTTTCACAATGATCATAATCATTATACAGTTTACATTTTTCAGTTTGCGACTAAGCAGCGGATTTGTAATTGTTGCCTGTAAAAAAGATGCGTCCAGAACTGTCGTGTTAACTTTTTGTTTTCACCCGATTGCTTTTTGCCATCGTAAACCTTCAATTCAATTAGCATCTTTGTTTGGCGAGCCGTAATTGATGTTTACTCAAATTTCACTCGACACCTGCGAGTAATTGAGCGTAAAGCGACTCGAATCATTGGCATTTTGAAATAGAACGGAATGACTAGTTTACGATCCCAAAAAGAGAAATTGCGATTGGAATTGGGTTCTTGCGAATTTGTCAGTAAACGAGTAGTTGTATGTGATGAAATGTATGAAACAAAACAAATGCATTGGTCGTTAGGAGTTACAGACATGTGTCGACAAACGGGGAAAATCGCAGACACCAGTTTGCGTTGCTCAGGAATCGATCCCAGGACATTGTGCATCGCATCGAACACCGATTCCACGAGGTAACTTGATCTCCCTCGGTGTTCGACTGTTTCGTAATTTGCACGTTTAAACTTCCTTAATACAGTTCAACTTTTGTTTCGTTTTCTTCAACTTGGATTCAACTTTTATCTCCCCCCACCATGTACACTTTTTTAATCCTTCTATCTGGTTAGAGAAAACTGTCGGAACACTAAAAGAAAAAATAAGTTGTTCTCTCGAACGTTGCTAATGACAGTTGGAAGGTTTAAAAAATAGTTGTTTAGCTATACGATTGCTGGATATTTTAATTCAAGTGCATTTTGTACATTGCTGCTGCGCATTTTTGTTACTTTTTTCACCTTTTGTTCGTTATTAATCGTGCTGGTTTATTTTTTTAAGGTGAATATTTTTCATTTTTTGCTGCGAGAGATTGCAGTCACTTAGCATCCACGTGGACGAGCGAGCAATTATCACCTGAAGTGTGATCAGCCGTAAATCTTGCGATAGCAACAGCCGAGTATTTCCGGAGTTACACATTTCATTCTGAGAACTATTTTCGTTAGCTACTGACCTGGCAGTGGATGGCACGTCTGATTTATGAACCACTTTTGGATTCGTTGTTCGAATCATGTGAATTGTGCAACGTTATTTACACACACTCACGCACACAACACTCACTCATTTATAGTCACAGTATCAATTTACAGGAAGATGATTATCATTATTCATTGGTTTTGGCTGAAAATCAAATAACAAGCTGTACTTGCGATGCGTCAACGAGACTTTGTCCGACGACTTTTGAATTCTACTATTAACATTTTGAATCATTTTTACAATCGTTTGGCCACTTTTTCCTGCTCGAAAACAGTTGACGATCTTTCTTGTTAGCATTGTTTCGTTATCGACGCGTTGGATTTTTCAGTCGCTAATCTGCGTAACGGAGCCAAACCAGGAGTTTATCTTGCTTATCATCTGCTTCGAGATATAGTTTTATCTCCGTCCCTCGGTGTCCGTCTTCGTCAGCGCCATCAAACAAAGTTGACCAGTTAACTCGAGAACGAACGATCGGATCGAACTCGATTTGCGCACGCTCGCAAAAATGACTCCTTCGCGACAACGCTGAAATTCGATCAGCGAGCTTGTACGATTTTCGCGTCGCTTTATATTATGAGAGTTATTCCCGACTTAGACTTTGCCACGCAAAATTACACGAGCGAAGGTACGCGCTTACTAGGAACGCAAAATGTTGCTAGTTCATCTCTGCCCTCGTTGATTCATAGCACAAATCGCTCGTACGGATCTATTCTTCCTTATCAGCAGGTCGTCAGGTCGTTTTGGAATTGGAATAGAAGGGTAAATCTCACACGATATTTTTGTCTTTCATATGCAATTATTGTTTGTAACGACATCGAAAAGTGCTGATAAGAATCTTACATGATGAATCAGTTTACAAACGGACGAATAAATTACGTCTTAAAATTAATTTAAAACAGTTAATTCTCAACACTAAACAAAAGTGTTTTTTTAAATTCTGTGTCTGTATAAAAAATGATCTTTCGTAGGAAGTTTACAATAAATTTTCCGCACACGTGAATTCTGATAAAAATGAATCTTTACTTAAGGTGTGACTCTCATAAAGAAGCATTAAAAAAAATTAAAACAATGCTTACAAACAATTTTCCAAAGATAATTTACAACCTAAGAAACACATTTGCAAAGTTTCATGAATATTTTATGAAATCGGCTCGAAATATTACCTTGAATGATATTATCTATGTGCATAGCGTTTAAACGAAAAATAATGTCGAGCTGTGTTTTTCTACAAAAAGTTTTTGGAAAGTTTTGATCATTAGAATTCCGAACACATTTGATAATGTCGCGTCAAACCTGGTACAGTTTATTAAAACAAACTATGACGTCACTTGGTGATATCATTTTAGTCGAAAGAAGGATTCACTCAGTGGCGAGATTTGCTGGCTTTTAGATCGAATAGTTTTGATTTGTTTGCAAACAATAAATCGATATTAATTCTTTCCATGACAAATAAGAGCGCTGACATCATTATTTATAAATCAAACTTGTCATAAGTTCGCTGCATTATAAATCTTGAAACAATATTCGTCTGTGTAGATACTGCGTTCGACGTTCGAACTAATTGAAGGATAAATTAAAATCGTTAAGATAGTAATAATTATAAATTGCTGAATTATATTTAGTTGAAACGATTTTCATTTTAACGCGAGCCAAATTTTCGACTGGAAAACAAGCCAACATTATAAATTCATCTACTGATAAAAACACAATCAGTATTGACATATTAAAATGTGGCTTTTTTATCGTACCAACTATTATTTGAAATTCCAACGAGATTATCAAAATAATTTGTATAATTCATTAAATGAAAAAAACTAGATTAAGAACCTCAAAGAAGCACTACAAAACCAAGGACAAAAAGAAATAACTGAGATAAACGGTATTCATCTAATCAGCGCGATTTGTGAAAAAATTGGAATAAGATAAAATCACAAACAATTACGATAAACGCCGCTTTCAAAAGCTTTATCAGCATTCTAAGGGAGGTTGTAGCAAAAACGCGCCATTATCGGGAATAAAAAGATCGAATTCCTCGAGCACATCTACAAGTCATAAACTTGGAAATCATCTCTTTTATTGTGTCTTTTATTAGCGCGTGTGTGAAAAGGAGCCGACATTTGCGAAAGAAATACGAGACATAAATTTGCGCCTTCTTCTTGTCGCGGCTTTGTAACGTCGGACGAATCCGTTCGACGAACTCGCACGCGCCGATTCGGGCTCCTTAAATCAGTGCGCATGCTGAATGCTTGGGCGAATGATCTGCCGGCGCAGCAAATCTCTAAACCGATTCGCGTGATAATCAAAGAGAAGCCAAGTTGCGCCGCGCGTTTGTTCCTCTCAATAAAACGATCCTGTGTGTGTACACACGTACAGTAGGCCTGTTTGTTCTCGTTAAGTCGCGGCGTCGAAGTCCGTTGGATTCAGTCTCCCGGCAGAAGATGCTCGAATCGGAGGTCTCGCTCAAGTGGCGGAGCAGCGGATTCGATTTGCAGTGTTATCGTCGGTCCGTGAATCCGAGCCGAGGTGAATAGTCGGGCGTGGGATCGCAGTGTTAGTGAGCACAGCGGAGCAATCTGATTGGTCGCGATGTCCTCACGCAACTTGGAGAAAATGCTGCGCTTCGGGAGCGCAAGCCGGGTATGGTTGAAACTGGTTTAGATTTAGGAGTTATTTTTAAGGAGCCACCTAAAGGTCCCGTGTTGCTATCTGATCGGCGATAACGATATCAGTCTCATTACAGCGTAGCGAGGATGTGCGATGCAGAAGAGTCAGGCTGAGAAGTCGCGCCGACTGGCCTCTAGTTTCTATCGGCGGAGCGTCGACGAAGAAGATGTCGTCGTTGAGGACAAAGGTCGGCGGCGGACGAGTTTGCCGGCGATCAGCGTGCAGGCGTCCTCCGTGAGTCTGGAGGAAGCGTCGGGTCCGTCGGACCCTGGGGTACAGCTGGCGCGGCGCGCCAGTGTTGCCAACATGGCTATTTGCTGCAGCATCGCGTTGCCCCAGCTGGACCTCGCAGGTATCCGTCGCAGCGCCACCGAGACCAACCTAGTCTCGGAGGTTCCAGCGCGACCCACCCGGCGCAGGCCCAGTCGCTGGCAGGCCGCTGCCAAGCTGCCTTTCCTGCGCATCCCTGAGGACAGGCAGCTCGACTGGTCCCCGGACGAGTCCCCGACCCACCACCACCATCATCTCCCGCACATTCACATACCCACGTTCACCTTTGCACCCTCCGATGGCCGCAAATTCAGTTTCGGCATTCGCCGACACTCCCATGCGGTTAGTGCGGCAGCAGCGCCACCTATCTAGCTTGTTTGTGCTGCACAGCGCTGCCAGCAACGGTCAGGAGCTGGTCCTGAACATCGCACAGCTGCACCTTCAAGTTATCTTGATGTGCGATCGATGTGCTGCCACCTGGCGGATTGCTGCCTAAATGTGTTCGCTGTGTTCTTGTTTCATTAATACATTGCTGGATTCGACGAGTGTGCTTGGTATCTTCCGGGATTCGATTGTCGTAAATCTAGGTCTAGTCTAGGTATTGCCTAATCCAACCTAACTCTAATCCAGACTTCAGTTAGACATTAGATGGAATGATCGCTCGATTAAACAACCAGTACAATTGACATTAGCAATTTAGGAGTTTTTAGCTTCTAACCGCAGCAACAATCACTTATAATTTGCGCTTCTTTTTGTTTGACCGAACCTGCATGGCCAGCGACTTGACCTTTTGGGTTTCCTAGATCTCGAGGACAAACCGAGTGTAGCACGATTAACCGTGTTATCGCTGTCACGTGACCAGGAAGCTTACTTAATAATAAGCATAGCTCGGTGTTGATAGGTCTTGCGAGTCCTCGTTGGGAGCTGACGTTGTCTTCGCAGCTGGTCTCACTCAGTCGATTCTGCTTTCAGACGTTGCATCGGACCGAATCGATGATATCATTGTGCTACCGCCAGCTCATCAACTACATCAGTGAAGATAACCTCGCGGCTCTTACTACTTTCCTCGAGACCAAACGGGTGCAGATTGATGACCGGGACGAGGTACTTTTCCTCACATCCATTGTTTCCTTGCAACCATTGTTCAAACGAAAACATTCGTGCGCATCACTGCGCATGCGCGCGCGCTTTATCTGATAAACAGATTATGAAGACACGAATGTTTTCCAGTTTGAGCGCAATTTTAATTTGGCTCGATGAGCGTCATTAACGTCCTACGCGATGATTGGTTCTTTAGAATGGAAGCACGGCACTCATCTATGCGGCGTCCAAGGGCAAGATCCGGTTTGTGCGCGAGCTCATTAACCATGGTGCGGACGTTAACGCGGAAGACTCGGTAAGTTCAAAATTGAGTTGCGTAATCGCAAGTTTTCCTCGTCTGAGTTACGCAATTCAGTGGAATGCTGAGATACAAATTAATTATTAAAATGATTTCTTCTTAGGACAACTGGACAGCGCTACTTGTCGCAGCCAAGGAGGGCTTCACGGACATATGTCTGGAGCTGCTCGAACATAAAGCAGACCTGGAACACCGAGATGTCGTACGTGTCTTCTTTCTAGTTCTGAGTTTGCTATGAAAATGAATCGATTCAGATATAGACTCACTGAAAGTTTATTACCGTACTCAATGAATATGAGTCACTTTTAGCGGTAGCGACTGAGAGAAATTGACTAAGGTGGTAAATTTGTGCTGTCTAGATTTTAATCGTTGGCACTAACAGAGTACAATTTTGCCATAAACTTTTAATCCAAATATCAAGAGTTATAAATTATCGGCGCTGGTTAATTAACTGAAGTACTCGGTAAAGTCAACAGAGAAATACAGCTGAATGTCCACTTGAATTTATGTGATTACACGCTTTTATTAACTGTTATTCGTTTTGATAACAACCTTTCTGTTAAAATGGAAGAAAAAACTACTTACTGTTTAAAGAAGAACGCAATAAAAATTATGATCAATTTATAACACTTTATTACTTAACTTAATTCAATTAATTTTTCAGCCATCCAAGTAAACATACACTTATCTTTTATTCGAGTCCTTCGGTACATTCAAATTGGTTTCTCTTTTAATCGAAAATCTATAAATACCAATTCTGTGGATCCAGCTGAAAATTTCAGTTCAATTAACTGGGTCAAACTTTGAACTTCAGTTGATCGACTAATTCTATTTATCTGCTGAGTTACAGCTTGCCACAGATTTCAGATCTATGCTCTGCAGAATTTCAACGATCTTCCATAATATAATTTAGTTCTAAATATGATTAACCCTTTAAAGTGACTTTGAATTCTCTGTTTCTATCTTATCCCATTTTGAAATACATTTTTTAGTTTGTCTTGATGTTAATAGGAAATTTGTTTCAGGGCGGATGGTCGGCTCTTATGTGGGCATCCTACAAAGGTCGAACATCCACGGTGACGTTGTTGTTGTCAAAAGGTGCAGACGCTAATGCTCACGGCAATTACCATATATCCTCCCTGCTTTGGGCAGCAGGGCGAGGTTACACGGATATTGTCAAAGAACTTCTTGCCCACGGTGCTAAAGTCAACTTAGTTGACAAGGTAAAAACGAGCGAATCGAATTAATTTGTTCCATAGAAACGACACACGAATGTTGACAATTTTTCACAAAACAGTATTCAAATTCGCGTAATCTACGATCCGTTGAATGCTCAGTGAATAATTAATGGAAATTGAGTTGCAGTTAAAATTAAACTTTAATCTGATAAAAGACGATCGTTATCAATTCACAAAGTCGGGGCTTAAATAAAGTTATGTAATGTAAAATTGTTGATGTGTTTGAAAATAAAGTTTGTAATCTGTTTGATTTCGCAATTCAGATCGATCATTTGTCTCTTTTCAGTATGGAACAACAGCTCTCGTCTGGGCTGCTAGGAAAGGAAATGTAGAAATAGTCGACACGCTTTTAAAAGCTGGAGCCACTGTAGATACTGCTGGAATGGTAAATTGATTTCACATGCAATCGCGGAATTCGTTGCAGATAATCACATGTTAATATTTTAAGTCCAAACTGTATCGTGGTCGAATTAAATTTCAAATCTGATTCGACTTCTTGTAAGCATTTTATTATGCCTTCAGGTTGTTGATCTGTCGTTGAATTATTCCGTACTTTGCCTTTCAAATATTTGGTTTTATTTGTTAATTCGTTAATAAGCAAGTTGCGTTTGTTCTCTTCTATAAATAATAAATAATTGCGACGGTATTTTGTAAGTCGATATTTTAAAAAGTCATTTTTTATGTTGCAAATAGTATTCGTGGACTTCATTGATAGTTGCGGCTCTTGGCAACCACGTTGAGGTGGTATTGCTTTTACTCGAATACAAGCCAAATGTGAATGCACTCGATAAAGACGGATGCACTGCCTTAGCAATCGCTTGTCGTGAAGGTTTTCACGAAATCGCAAACGCTTTACTCAACGCTGGCGCTTATATCAACATACAAGATAAGTCAGGAGATACTAACTTAATTCACGCAGTCAAAGGAGGCTACAGAGGTATCGTTGAACTTTTGCTAAAAAAATACGTCGACGTCGATATTCCTGGAAAGGTAAAGAATTGATACTAAAACAAATAATATAATTATAAAAACCAGTTTTATATCTTAATCGACGTGGAAATATTTTGCTTTCGCAGGATAGAAAAACAGCAATCTACATAGCCGTAGAAAAAGGCAACGTGCAAATAGTCAAATTGTTGCTCAACTCAAACCCTGATTTGGAAATCGCCACGAAAGATGGCGACACGCCTCTTTTGCGCGCCGTCCGCTCGCGGAATGCCGAAATCGTGCAACTGCTTTTGGACAAGAAAGCCAAGGTCACAGCGACTGATAAAAAGGGCGACACAGTTTTGCACATCGCGATGCGCGCCAGGTCGAAAGGGATCGTCGAGATCCTTCTGCGGAACCCGAAGAATAGTCAGCTGCTTTATCGACCCAACAAACAGGGCGAAACACCATATAATATCGACGTCAATCATCCAAAGACTATTATTGGACAAATTTATGGTGCTCGTGAGTGTCGATTGAATTTTGAAACACTGAATTAACTGAGTCATTTGTTTTTAATGGTTTACTGTATTTCAATACCAGGGCGATTGAATACGAACGAGGACAATGAAAACATGCTTGGATATGATTTATACAGCAGTTCGCTCGCGGACATTCTAAGCGAACCTTCTCTTTCGACTCCCATAACAGTGGGCTTGTACGCGAAATGGGGTTCGGGGAAATCATTCCTATTACAGAAGTTGAGAGGTGAATAAACGGTTTATGGGCTTTTTAATGTGGTGAATGAAGGAATGAACTGTTTGTAGTTGTTATTTACTCGACGCTTCTTTTCAGATGAGATGCAGAATTTCGCTCGCCACTCTCTCGACCCGACTTTCAAGTTTTCGTCGCTTCTTTTTATTGTAGTCACTCATATAGCATTGTTACTTGGAGTAACTGTGGGCTTGGCTTTACAATCTTGGGTCATAGGCGTCACGACTGGTCTCAGCTTGGTTGTTGTCATTTACATCATCCTAGCACTCATTTGGTACTCTTATAAACGGTAAGATTTATTTGGATAGAAGTAGAACAATTTTTAAAAATGGTAGACAAAAAATATATTTAGATTTGTTAATGCCATTGTTTTTAATATTATATCATTTTCTTATTTTGATATTCTTAGATACGACTGGGGATGGCCTTACACATTTAGCGTAGCTCTCACGACGAAGCTCAACTCACTCAAATTACTGTTACAAGTGATTTTTTGTCACCCCGCCAGCGACGTCACAGAAACCGTCAACATCCAGCCGATCAAATTTTATTTCACCGATCAGACGAGAGTTGGAACCACTACAGGTGGTGAAAATGCCATCGTCCAGATGATTGGATCGCTTTATGACTCCATCGAAAATGACTTTGGCTCCATGGCGACGCGACTTTATCGGGCTTTCAGGCCCAAAGTTGCGAAAACCACCACGTCTTGGAAGTGGAGACATCTTTGTTGTCTTCCATACGTCGTCATTTTTGAGTTCTGTCTGTGCAGTTTCCTCGTTGGTGTTTCTGTACTTACAGTTTACTTAATTGATTTATCCAATGAAACGTAAGATGCTGGATACTTTGATGATATTTATGTGAATAGATTTTTTAGTTTAGTTTCAATGGCAAATTTACGTTTGACTTATGGTTTCGCAGGCAAGTGATTGAGCAAGTTACAGCGCATATCATCCTAATCACCGTCGCTCTTGTCATAGCGATAAGCATAATTGCGAATTTGTATACCTGGAGCAGAACTTTAAAAGCCCTCGTGTTTTCACAGAGGCGACATCTGCAACGCAGTATTTCCAAACTTGAATCTTTAAAAAGTGAGGGTTTTATACAAACACTGAGAGGCGAAGTTCATCTCATGACTGAAATGGTATAGTATTTTTTTAATCATTTCATTATTACAAAATGCTTAGAAACTATTATTTTCATTATATTTAATTTAATCAAACAAGCGTTGTTTAATAAAATTGAAATATATTTTTGTTAGTTCAAGACAAAAGATAAATATATAGTAATAATAAATGTGTTATACAAATTAAACAAATCAACAAATTAATGCTGACTTTAGAAATCATTTAATAATTTCACATATTTCCACTCTATAATTCTCACTCTGATATTTGAATAGTTTCACGAAATAATATTTATATTTTTCAGATTAAGTGCCTAGACAGTTTCACATCACAAAAAAGTAGACTTGTAGTGATAGTCGATGGCCTTGATAGTTGTGAACAAGATAAGGTCCTCCTTGTTTTGGACGCCATTCAAGCATTATTTAGCAATAACGGTTATCCTTTCGTCGTCATCTTAGCCATCGATCCTCACATTATTGCTAAGGTAAATTTATAACAAAATAAAAGTAACCACAAAAATGTAGAAAAGTTTACAAAATATCAAAAATCAAAATTGAAAATTAACATTTTAAAAAATCTCTGTCTTTTTCAAAACCAGGCGGTAGAGGTGAACAGTCGTCGTCTATTTACCGAGTCGAATATCGGTGGTCACGATTACCTGCGCAACATGGTCCACCTGCCTTTTTATTTGCAAAACAGTGGTTTGCGCAAGGTGAAGGTCGCTCAGCAAACGGCAATGCACAGTAAGAAGGCGACCTGGACAGAGACAGAAGAGAGCGTGTCTTACACAACTTCGAACGCGCTCCACCAATCGATATCCAACCGCAGACTGAGCACCGAGTCCGGCGTCATGATGACCAACAGCAACGAAAAGCTCAAACCACCGAGTAGAAAAGGCAGTCGCAAACTTCGCCTCAGCGAATCCATTGCCAGCAGTATCGGTAGCAACCTTAATCGACTCACTGGCGCGCATGATCTCAACAAAATGCTCCTCACTGACGATTATTTCAGCGACGTCAATCCCAGAAGCATGCGAAGGTTGATGAATGTTGTTTATGTTACAGGTACGATACTTAAAAGTTCTTTTGTTTAATGATAAAATTTCGGATAGATTAAGAAAACTTGAGATTGAGAATACTTTAATTACATTGCAGGACGTTTATTAAAAGCATTCCAAATAGATTTCAACTGGTACCACTTGGCTAGTTGGATCAACATCACCGAACAGTGGCCTTTTCGCACATCCTGGATGATTCTTCACTACGATTTATGCGAAGAAAATTTGGAAGATTCAATGTCACTGAAAAGCCTTTATGACAAGTAATTTTTTAGCTGAGAAAATGAAGCTTTGAAAAAAAAGAAATAAATTTGACTGTGTAATGTGCAATGTGTTTTGTTTGCAGGGTACGACCGCAAATTCCAGTGCTCAAGGACGTTCAGCCTCTTCTCGAAATGGATCGCGACGAACGGAAGCTTGATGTTTTTCTCACTTTTCATAGATCGAGCCTGCTCGTCAGCGACATGAAGATATTCTTACCTTTCACGATTAATTTAGATCCGTACATTAAAAAGAAAATAAAAGAAGAGCAACAGAGTATAGAGGAGGATGCGAATATAGCACTTTATAAGGGCGTTCCTTGGCAGAGTCCTGTGGATAATTGGCCACAAAACAGAAGCGTTTTTACTACCAAATCGAGACTTAATCGAGTGGTACCTCCGATCGTACCACCAACGCCACCTCCAGGCTGGTCTTACCAACCTGCTTTCGATATGCGCTGGCCGCAGATGAATCTTGAGCCGATTCCAAAGCCTGTTTCTGCTGCGACGACTTTGCCGGTTAATTTGAATGTTATTAAGTCTAAAGAAATCTGAAATAAGCTTCGAAAAATAGTAACAATTAAAAAAATATATTTTTTTATTAAGGAAAATAATGTTAATGTTATTTTCAGGCGGAAATTCTAGAATTGAAGTTATCAATTTTAACGGTCAATGGGTTGTGCGAATTACTGGATAAAATAGAAGATCTGAATGCAAATATGCTGCAAACTTACAAAAACATTATCAGAGAAAATAATATTAATGGCAAAGTGCTTTTGCATTGTGACTTACAAGAACTGAAAAGCGTACTTAAAATGTCATTCGGCGATTGGGAGATTTTTCGTATGGTCGTCGTTTCTTTGCGGGAGCAGGAGCTCACGAAGTTTTCAACTCACGAGGAAGGCTTACGCTCGGTTAGATTCACCGTTGGGCCTGATCAGGGATTAAGAAAAGGTTTAATAAT
>JABFQD010003934.1:0-12452 GCA_022817045.1 Psix sp. ZL-2020 | reverse complement strand
TAATTAATTTTTTTATAATGCTTTAAAAATATTATCAAGCCAATATTGCGAATTCGCATGCAATATTATGTGTGTAATTTAAGTATAAGATGGCGATAAAATTAAATTCAACTTAGCGTTTATACTATAATAACTTTATTTTCAACAACCTAACTTTTTTATCAAAATATTGTAATATAATTTATTAAAAATTTATATCGATGGAATTGTGTTTAGAGTATTTAAAAAAAGCGACTGATATAGCTCTCAAAATTTTTTATGGTTAAGTTATAATTTATTGTCAATTTACAGAATATGAGTGTAGCATATCAGGGACGTTTCAGAAACACCAATGAAGGCGGAGCTTCAAAGTACTGCCATTGAAAATTATCGTTTATGACTTGTTTTACAAAAGTGAAACATTTTTCAAGAATGGAATCAATTTCGAATTTTTTAAAGAAATTGTACTATCATATTACAGAGTTTGATATATTGGTTTAAATTGAGTTATCAAATAAAATATGTTTCAGTAAATGAGTAACAATTTTATTTCCTCTAATTATCATTACTATCCAAAATTAATGCAATGTGTTTGAAATATCGTTTGAAGAAGTATCATTCTTAATTATGTGGATGTAAAATTTTGTACGAAATTATATAATAGTTGTAGCAGGAATATTTCTATACAGTTTAAACAATTAAATATGTAAAATATTGTATGTTTTGTAAGAACAAAATTTTCATATAAACTTACGGAAAAAAAGTATACTAGGACATAAAGCGAAAAATATTGAAGATATATTTGTGTAATATTAAAATATAGCAAGGCCCAAATTTAAGAGTTATTTCGATCTTAAGTAAAAAAAACTTGTGCTTAACAAATTAATTTTACATTCATTAATTAACTTGTATTGTTTTATTTATTATTTGTTATTTATTTACACGCTGACAAAGTGACAAAATAAATTTGATGAAAAATTTGAGGCATATTAATATTATTTTACAAAACATATTATATTAAAATAATTTTAAACTTCAAAACAAGAGTTGATGTCAAAAGTTAATCCCTATACAGTGATTTCTTATTTCTTTTGTTTTAGGTGTAACCACAAAGGTGCTCCACTTTGAAGAACATAGATGAGTAAGTTTAAATTTGATCCATCCGGAGCTAGTCGTAAAAGGGCATTGTACATGCCACCCGTTATAATCTTGGCTTCCTTTGCTTCTGTTTTATCGTTTTGAATAAAGCGCGAAGTCGGTGTGAAGAAAACCCGTGTTTCATATCGCCAATTTTCCGAAAGACTGCCATCTCTAGCGAGGTGCGTCAAAATTTGCATCGTTCTCGGTAATTTCATAAGGGCCGAACACAGCTCTCGTCAACTTCGTGGTTGTTTCAAAGCCCTTATAGACAAGCCTACCTTTCTGTAAGTCAGATATTGGCATTCCTAAGCTGTAAATATCTGACGTCCGTGTCAGTGGAAAACAAGGTTTTAAGATGTTTGCCATATGAAAAGGATTTTTTCATTCTCCAAAAAATAACGAATATCACTATTAATAAGTTTCATTATTATGATTAAAATAAAATTAAATTGTTGTTGAAATAAATGAATTTCATTATTTAAAAACGAGATATTTAATAGAAATGATACGTCTGTCGAAAAAGGAAGTCTTTTGTAATTATTGTATTCGTCGAATACAACGAGTCGCTACCTTAACGCGATTGGTTCAATGCGAATTCGCAACTATAAGCACGCAGACCAATTCTGCAAGGCATGTTGTTAACATCCCGCACATTCCGTACACACGTTTGTGCTTGCTGACGTTTCTCTTATTTGATCGTTGATTGTCATGCTAAACCCCACACTTTCTATTGATTGTGATGCGCTCCTTTTTTCTTTTCCTACGGCAATTCGGGGTTATGTGTATACGTGAGAGGGTGGAGAAAAGTTGCGCGAATACGTATACGCGTGTACGCGAAAGCAGGAAGGGTCGAAGAGGCAAAATGGAATAGGCTCACGTTCCGCGCAGCCAAAGCTCGGGACAAATTGTTGAACCCGTACGAATGGAAATACCATGTCGATGCTCCTCGCATTTGCATTCCTGACTTTTGATACAATCTGCTTTGCCCCTTATCTTCTCTTTCGTTATCCGCAAAATTTCTTTATTTACTATTTTGTTGTGTATTTGTACGCGATGCGCATTTTATCTCCAGCAAATAGTCTTTTTTGAATAGTTATTAGTTTTATTATGTAAATCTTAGATTTGTGTTTAATATTATTTTTCCAAGTCGAACATTGAAATTGGTGCTTTTTAAAATAAAAATTTCAGTATTACAATTTCGAAGTGAAATAGAAAAAATACAAATCTTCGACCAAAAGATAAAGAATCATGAAATGTGCTAGACAAAGTGTGAGGAAGAGTGTCTGAACGTCATGAGAAAACGAGCGAAAGACACGGTACGGAGTGATATGTAGGAGTGCAAGTATGCGAAGTGAATATTTTACAAGGATAATTCAGTTACAACTCAAGATTCGCAAGACACGTAGTGTGCCCCCAACCTTCTTGTTCATTCCACTTCACAAGTATTTCACCAAGTATTTCTGACTTTGTTAGAACGTTTGCTTCCTTATTTAATGTTTTTTTGCGAATCTTCAGACTCGCGATTTTCTGTAACACGACTAATCGGGTAATACGGACCGTCAATGATTGAATGATGTTAAAGTCTAAAATTTCCATTCAAAAATTTCTTTTCTTCAACGAGAATTATTTTTCCTTGAAATCTGAACATATTTTCTTACTTTAACAAAATTTATTTCTTCATTCAACCAGATTTGCATACAAAAAGTTGAATGATGTTAATCGTAGTGTAAAAAATTTTTTGAAATGACATATATTAAACTAGAGGATTCCACCCTAGTGAACGAGTGGGTGGTATGACGCAGGGTTGTAGGGGTAGGACGGATTGATGTAAAAGCTGAGTCGACGTTTTTCAGGAGATATAAACGTATCGTATACAGAACCAAGAAAGAGATGCAGAATACAAGATTTGGTGTCTGTCTGGCTGTCTGTCTGTCCGTTTGTTCGTTTCTTCCGTACGTTTATTCGTTGGTTCGGTCGTTTGTATGTATATACCTGTTCCCGAGGGCACATCAGCAGCCACCGCCAAACGTGAAGAACTCAGCAAGAAGACGCGAGAAGAAGCATAGAATAGAATAGGAGACAGGATAGAGCAGGTAACCTAATAGAAGGGGCTTGAGCCGACGTCATTGGCAGAAGACGAGGCTGTCGGGAATCGCTTCGCGATTTGAAGGCGAATTCTCGAGAAAGCGAAATCTTTACGTCAAGTAGATGCATGGTACGTACATTATGTATGTAAAGTCTATACTAACGTCATTTTACGCGCTATTCCTACAATTTTGTAGTCAATCATTCCTATGTAATCAATTAAGTTTTTTGACGAAATTTGATTTCATCGTGTTGAATGAAGAGCTAGTCAAATACTATGCACACCCAGAAATTTATGACTTTCGGTATTTTAATAATATATATTTACTATTTTATATTTACGTGATTCGAATTTTATTTTCCTTTTTTCCTTTTTTTGTTCCTTCCTTTTTTTACCCTTCTTTTCTGTTTCATCGAATTATTTGACCGAAATCATTTTTAAAAGAACTACCTGTTTTGAATGGCAAAAATTGTATTTCGCATTCAAATAATTAGGAGCACTCATGAGCATGCTCCAAAAACTTTGACGTAATAAAATATTCTATATACATATACGACATGAGAGGCCGATTACGCGACTGCAAATTTGACGATGCATCCATGCCCTTAGCCTATTCTATCGTATTCTGCAATTCCACTCGCTCATTCCACTCGGTTCAGTCCACCCTCTGGGAGTAACGGAGCTACAGTCCTCTGGCTCTGCATCTCGACATCGCGAGCACATAGAACGTTGGTTGCCTTGCCGCGTCTGCCGTCTCACCTCCCTTAACCCCTGTCTTCATCCCCTGGATATATTCTCGCTCGTATATCCAATATTGTAGATACGTCCCGGACTTGTCTGTCTGTCTGCCTATTGGACTGACTGGTTGCTTGTCTGCTTGTCTCCGTCCTTACTTTCGCATAGGTTCTTTCGAACGTACATGCCCGGAACACGTGCAGGTGCGTATCGGAGCAAGATTGACTAAAACGTCTCGCGGGTTTATGTACGTAATGCTTTTTGATAATCACCTGTCACTTTTACGTGACAAGACTTGATGATGCGTCGCCGATGAATTAAGATAATAGCCGACAAACTAGTATCATGTTTTAAAGTATTCCGTGGTGGTCCGCGAGATTGATTATGTTATGAGAACATTAACGGGGATTTGCAATTTTATCGCTTCGAAAAACGTTTTCTTCAAAGCTAGGAATCGAAGATCTGCACTGATAACTCAATCGATGCGATCTAACTTTGAATAGATGAAGTGGAAGTAAGACGTTAAAAAAGTATCCAAACCATACTAATTTAAAAGAAATGTGGGGAAATAGCAAGAGGAAGTATAATAAGTATAACTAGGGCAAAGTAAGTTTGTAAACAATTGTTATTTTTGAAAACGATTAAAATAATCGAAAGTCGAATATGTTGAATATTCTACAAGCAATATGTGCGAGTATTTAGAAAGTGATTGCGTTGGCGCTTGCATTTCATTAAAGATCAAACCTCAAAGACAGTAACTACGTGAATGAAAGACAACGGAGGGTTGCGCAGGACCACGCAGGCGCGAACTACGTAGAATGAATGAAATGGAAAATTAGAATTGTGAGAAGTAGGGATTCGCGTGATTCCCCTTATAATTAATGTGTAAGGGTAGGTCATGGCTTTTCGACTCTTGCCCCGCGTCGCTCCGTAGGAATTAATTCGAACATCAGCTGCTGAACTTTGTGGAGCAGAACTCAACTTACTTTGTACGCGTCCGGAACTTTGTTTTTATACTTATAAGATTCTTCGTAAAATAGTTCGACTTTATTTTTAAGAACAAACATAATACACATTTGGAAATAAATATTTCAGATAAAAATTCTTCTAAAAAAAAAGTTTTGATGCAGTAAGTCCACTTAAGCAAAGTTTTATTAATTGAATCTATGTTGTAGCGATAGAAAAATTACATGTCTTTTATCAGAAGTGTTGTTTATACATAAAAAAATTAAATTTAAATTCTTGAATAGACTTGACGTAGCTCGATTTCATAATAATATGCGATATGAAAGTTGTAGTATATTTATAATAAGCGTAGCTCTAGGGAGGAATGTTATTGGCCACGTCGAAGTAACAATGTCAAATAAGAAACGAGATAAAATCCTCGTAGGAAAAATGCATTTGCCGAGTCGAGTACTTCGGATGGAATAGAAGAAATTCAGATCACGAGACGCATAGAAAAATGTAACAGTCTAGCGGATAAGGGCGAAAGTGGCAGGAACAAAATCGAAAAACAGAAGATAGAGGAAAAAAGAAGGGAAAAAAAGAACACGCACAAGATGGAAGCATAAGAGTGTCAGTATCTGTATGAGAGAAGAACGAATCAATACGTGGGAGAGGAATAGTACGAGGGGAAGAGAGAGGGTGAGTCAAGTGTATGTCTTTGTACCACACGCGAGCTTGCATGGGGCGTCCAAATAGTCGGGGTGAAGGCGGGTTCCATCTCGGCGTGGGCACACCCTCTGGCTTTACGTACATCAAAACAGTCAAACGCGCGTTCGCTTAGCAGACGTATTGCCGCTGGGGGACGGGCTCATATGTGACCATGTTGCGAATTTTTTGACGCAAAACTACGCAAGAAAACCAAGGTCCCTTGAAAATGTGTGAACGGAGACGTAACTGTTAGAATGCTTCCTTCGAAGGAGTCGAATTATATGGGGAGGCTGAATCCTCGTGAGAATCTGCGACGCTAATACAAGTCGACGAAAAAAATGAAATCGATCGATGTCGCACATTTTTGAAATTTATCAGCAAATGTGGAACAAAATGATTTTGAGAGAAGATTGGATCGAAATTTGTCTTGGAGACGTATACAGTAAATATTAGGGACGTTGATCTCTTTCGAAGGTGACGTACTTCAAAAATTCTTCTTATAATGAAAGATTTCAGCTTTCCGGATTGAGGGTTGATGGCTGAGAAAACAAGAAAATCATGAGATTTCATTTTTGGGAGCAATGAATTTGTTAGATGTGGAAACATTAACAAAGAATGTCAAAATCGAGAGTCTTTCATTTTTTTCAGTGTACCCCTAATGAATTTTCTGAAGCGATTTTCAAAACAGTTTCACCATCGAATTATTATGAGAGAGAATGTGAAATATTCATCAATGTCAAGAGTAGTTTACGAGGTCAAGATGATGTGTAAGCTTTCTTTTTGCAGAAAGCCAAAGGAATTTGTCAAATCAACAAAGCACTGATGAAATGACGTAGCAGATAAGATACTATGATGCCATCGCAAAAATTTGAAAGCTCTTAGCTAGCACCCTACCTATATAGTTCCCAATAAAAATGAAACTCCCATCACGTATGATCGATTTGCGTGCGGAGTTTTGCTGTTCTGTCTCTCTTATTTCCTCCTACAATATTCAAATGAGGAAAAATACAACCGAAACTTATGTTCAGTATCTTGTAACAAAATGTGATTATATAAATTTAAAACTAATCAACAACTAAATGCTCCCCTAGAATATAGTGTTTTGAAATCCCCGTGTCACAAAGTTCAGTAGAATAGTTATTTCAGTAGAGGAGAGAACGCAATTAAGGGGCGGATGGCTGAGTAGTATGAATGAGCTGCGGAACTGTTGGGACTGCATTCAGTGTAATTTTATTTCACCTACATTTCGGATTTAAAAGATTCACGACATTCGATCGAGTTAGCCAAGCCAGATCGGACGAATCCTCATAGTCCACCCCCTACGACCACGAAGAAGGCACGGAGTTGTCATGGCGACCAAACCGAATTCCACAGACATAAGGGGGTGCTACACACATTGCTTGTCTCTGATTGGACGCTGTTTTTTCCGATAAGGGCGCACATGCTACTCCACGCTTCATTTCGCAGCACTGTAGGTGCCTTCGATTCACTTTTTCGGCAATAAACGCTCACTAATTTGTTTCCCTTCTCTTTTTAACGATCTCTGATACAAAACTAAAAAAACTTAAAGATCTGGTTAATCAAACTGGTTCTTATTTACATATATCGTAACCAAAGCTGGTGTACATTTCTGCTACGCTGAGTAATCTTATCAACAAAAAGTACGCGAAGTACGTGAGAAGAAGCCAAAGAAAAAGTCAAGTTAGTGCGCGAGAGGGACTCTTATCTCCATCCTCACCCCTCCCGATGTACGCATAAACCATAAAGCTGATGTATACTGTAAATATGGAATATGAAAGAAGAGAACGTGTCTTGACATGCGTTACACAGTCGCCGAAAAGCGCGGACTTGGTATGAAATTCATAGCTTGTTTGTACAATCGAGTGCCCCGCAAAGTTAACTGCTACGATGATTGATTTGCGCAAACAGCGATATTTCTAACCGACATACACGAATACTTCTTCATCTATCATCTTCAACGACTGCTACTCGTATTTTATTTATCAAACTTTGTTTCTGAAAAATACGACGATAGAAAAACGTACGAAAAATTGGTTAGATATTAAACTTTAGAAAAGATATCTTCAGAAAAATTTTAGACTTGACTAAGTTTGATGTAAAATAAATCAGACCTGATTCGCCCAGATCTGATTATATTTCATTGTACCTTAAAATGTAATTCAATTGAATTTTATCAGGCTGGATTCAAATCCAAATATTTTCAGGTGTAAATGATAATTTATTTGAATGTGATCTGATCGGAATAAGATTGATCTGATCAAAATTGAATAAATTTCATTCAATATTGATTCTCCCGAATCTTTATGAAAAAGTTTGTTTGTTCAGATATAATTAAATTCAGATCTTGAATCATATATACTATAAACTCAGTTAAGTTTGATTATTTTGCGATATTTTATTTGTTAATAAAATATGATTACATTGCACAGAAAATGGTTTCAAATAATTGGTTGCATAAATTGTTCAGAATAGGGTCAGGGTGTCAGTTAGCAGGACGAGAGGTCCGAAAGTAGGCGCGAACAAGGTCAACCGACTAAGGTCGTGCGGCTTTTGCGGAACAATTCGTGTCGTTAATCGAAAGTTTCGCGGAAGTGGAAACTAAGGAAGCGGTCTGGCAGCTCAATGAGAGGAAGAGAGTTGGGGCGACGGAATAGGGTAATGGAATCTCGAGAGCGAGAGTATGAAATGGCTAGCACGCCTGATGTTCGTGCAACACGCCGAGCAAGATGAGTACACATACGTATAAATTTGTGAATGTCTGAACGCGCACACAGAAGAATCAGGAGCAAGAAGAGAGGCAGCAACGGTGAGATAAGGACAGAGAAGATCTGCGCAATTGGAGGGTTGTAGGTTAATTAATTCCACGACATAAACCTCCCTCTATCCTTGAACTCGGCAGTCATCACCAACTCCGCTCATAAACTATTATCAAGGTCGGGCTTTAACTGTGCCACACATTTTAAGAGGAACGACTCATGAACAAACGGCTTAATAAACTCGCAGTCTCACGCCGATGACAAATGTTGCTCTTTAAGGAGTAAACTCACCAGCATTTTCATTCATTAGACCGCTTCAGTGTAAATGTGAAACGATTAAAACCCACCTCCACCTCCTTTTTTAAAGTTTCCTTATCATTTTTTCACAAATTCTTCTTTGTTGATTTCATTCTTTCTTTTATTCGCACGGTAGCTTTTTTGCGCTCGTTCTCGTTCCGTGAATATTTGCCGATTTCTCTCCGACTTCGTCAAATCACTTCGGCCGTAAACGCCAACGAGAAAAATGCTTTTCACGTTTCTTCGAGTTCTTGGGCCAACTCGTTTGGACTACGGCATGAAGCATTTCCCATGTAAATGTATACGGGCATTCATCAGGCTCTATTGTGATGCGCCGCTGCGCCTTCTTAGTGTACACACGGGAGAAATATTTTTCTGCAGGCAGGCGCCAATCCAAATTTAAAAAGTGTTTGACTTCTTCTAGTCTTTTTTGTG
This sequence comes from Psix sp. ZL-2020, assembly GCA_022817045.1. NCBI lineage: Eukaryota > Metazoa > Arthropoda > Insecta > Hymenoptera > Scelionidae > Psix > Psix sp. ZL-2020. The sequence goes on along the minus strand of JABFQD010003934.1, from coordinate 3,350 downwards.
CGAACGCTGTATATAAGCGTTTCGCATTTGTGGACGCAGTCATCACGACGGTAAACTCGATAAAAGGTGACTGCGAGTCAAAGTTCAAACTCGCTCATCATCCAAATTGCCGCCAGGAAATCGAATTTGGTTTTGTCGTCTGGTTCACTGTAATTTCAATGCGAACTTCTAAGAGTGGTTGCATCATGATATACAGTGAATGGACATAATCATGCAGAGTTGGTAAGTGTGAAATCATTATTTTAAGAAAATAGTGTAGATTGTGCAAAATAACAGCGGACTTTTAAAGTTCAGCGAGAATCAGATTCATCATTTCTAATATTTTATTATGTTTAATATATATTTCCTAACAAGAAAAAACTATCATAATACATGTTAATATTAAATTGTTTACAATTATGTTAAATTATGGGATTTCTGATATGTGATTACTAACAATTTACATAAATGATTATATTTAGAATTTTTAGATTTATGCAGATTCTTTTTCCGTTGTATTGATTATCGACATTATATATTTTAAGACAACTGCAGGTGTGTTTTTAAAAAATGGCCTTGACGAGTTTCGTATTCTACTTGGATCGATCTCTATTTAAGCGTGCTAATTGAGTTTCCATTACAGGTACGGTACGTGATCGTAAGCCAAGATCATCGTACCTTATCGATGACTATATCTTGCCCTGCAGCACACGCGATGAAACACTGTACACCTGCACTAAAGTCTATAATGCATCTGCATAAACGACAATTAACTACTAAGCAATTTGTCAAGCTCAAATTCTTATTTTGAAATCAGTTATAAAAAGCGTTAATTCTTTATTTTGGTATAAAAATTTCAATCAAATTAAGAAACACATTTAGTTTGACATGTTTATATGTTTTATGAAGTGATGACAAAAGTAATTAATTAATTACACTTAACTTTGTAATAATAGATTTCACACAATTTTTAATTTTATGAAATTGATAATTTTAGTGAATTATAATATCTTTTTATAATAAATTGATTGTAGTAAAAATCTACGAATGATAAATTCTTCCTTAATTTAATTTAGCGCAAGTCAACTGTACAATAGTAATGTGTTAAGAAACCGTTACAGTAGAGCTGTTCTAAACGACGCCACGTAGTCAGAACTAGAACTTCTTTATAATAGCGTTACACATTTGCATAGGGAACTGCGTTTAGTATGCATCAATTGAATTATCGTTCGATTGACACGTCTCTGACGAAGGCTTTTCAAATTCTTTTCCTAGGTCGACGGGCGGTCCTTGCGACTTCGTTGCAATTTATCGGCACATTTGCATACGACGATACGTTCTTCTAAGCAAGTTAGTTAAAGTATATGACCATTGGAATTTTGTGAACACAATCACTGTCGCTTAGTTTTCCATCCCCTGTGGCTCACCTTTTCTTATTTGCTAACCAATGACTGTTTATTTTCTTGTCAGTTTTTGAAACTCATACCTCGGTCATTAAGAAGTATTTCATACGGTTATTGTAGTCGACTCAACGTGGTCTTAACAGTTGATAGATTAAATTATATATTAAATCATCGACAGTATCTTTTTAATTTATCTGACAAAATATTGAAAACTACAAATTTGAATGAATTATTTATCATTTAATTATCTTCTAATTATTTTCATACAGAAAGATAGTTACATTAATTATATACATTCTGTAAAAATTATTTCCCGTTATTAGGATTTAAAATGTGCCCATTTCAGTGTATGTGTATACACGTAACATATATTTTTACGTATAAATGGAAAAATTATTTATTGTGTGATAAATAAATGCATTTAAATAATCCTATTCGTAATTATGAAAGCGAAGATTATATTCTGATAAATAACATTTTATTTTATTAAAAAACTTAATAATACAACGTTTATTGAGATCGTATGACGTATTTAGATGTATGATAAAATTATTATTAATAATATTTCATGGAGAATTTATGTTATAGTAATAAAGGTTATACATTTAAAATGAATCTTTCATTGGTTCGTAGTTTCTCGTAAAGGGACATATATGGAAATATTTTGATTGAAAATTCAATGTTTACTTAAACTGTAATCATAATTTATATCTATTATTATAATATCATATGTATTATATTCTCGATGAAATTCACACATCAGAAAAAAACAAACAACGAGAACACGAAACATTCACTGAAATAACATTATTAAATAAGGACATTAATTCACAGTCACCCTTTTTTGTTAGTACATTGACAATGAAGTTTTAATCAAAAATAATCAAAATACCAGTTTAGCAAAACAATATACTTGTTCTGTACGCTCGTTCGTGAAGTGTTTGTTTATTGAGACGAAGAGGAACTGAATTAACGTAAACATTACGTCTTTATACTCTATACAGTCATTTGGTTCTTTTCTTTACATCTATTCTTCTATCTTAACCCATCAGGAAGAGCACGCAAGCATTTATTTTAAGTATACGAACGTTGACATGTGCATACATTAGAATGCTAACATCTGCCGACGCGTGATAGACAGCCCCAAGGGCTGCATGTAATCATGGCACAGCTTTTCAAGAGTGAGAACATGGACACGCACGTATATGTGTTTTAATAATTATTTATTTCCTTCATCACGCGAAAACGTGCGTACGAGAAATACTCATGATGTATCGAGTTTTCAAACCGTAATGTTAATGTTTGAGTGATTTATTATGCACTGTCTGCGATTGTGATGGTTCATGTGTTTCTGTGTTACATACAGCGATTACTGTATTTGAAACTTTTCTTCCTTTGAATGTATATTTTTTTGCTTAAATATATACTACCCAAAAATTATAGTCATGTTTCAATCCAAATATTATGAAGTGAATAACCAGCATTGAATTAATTGAAGTATCTTATGTTCTAAATACTTACGTATAAGTGATTTGAATATTTTTCGATGAAATGTAATTATAATACAATGCCAAATTGGAAAAATTATATTTCCTGTTAATAATAACTGTATAAAAAATGCATTATTTTTCAAAAAGAACAATTTTGATCTCATAATTTCTGTTAAAAATTATTTTTAGGCAATTCTCTTATTACAGAACATAGAAAACAATACTCTTATAATGAAAATAATTGAATAGTCTGAATTTTTGTGCATAAAGTATAACAAAATATAATTTTTATTTCAATTGAACTTTTAATCGATTTTTTCAATTTATAACAACATAATAATTATAATCATTTTATTAATCATCCATTAATGATAATAAAAAATAAATATGTAAATAAAAAGAAAATTAATATATTAAATACTAATAGTACAGTCAGCCCCTGTACGTACGCAACTGGCCATTCTTATCTGCAAAGACC
>JABFQD010003933.1:0-12454 GCA_022817045.1 Psix sp. ZL-2020 | reverse complement strand
GAAATCTAGAATATTATTCAAATATTATGATTTATGATTTCAAAAACTTAAAATAATTATATTATAATAAAAATTAAAGTTAATTTTTTAACACGACATTCCGGATGTAAAATTAAAATGAAATTTATTTCTTTCACCATATAATAATTATTGAGTTTTTTTTTTCATTTTTGATGTTGGCTTTTAAATTTATTTTTCACGAAAACCGTTAAAATTTTTAAATCGTAATTTAAAATTATATTTTTTCCATTAAAAGTTATGTAGTTACTGCGAAGTTTACACCAATAGAATTTCTTTAAATTATCGGTCACGCCATCTATATATTATTTATTAACTTATATTATTCAATCGTTACGTATAAAAAGTTATTTTTACGTTCAACAAAAGGTTTTAAAAAGAGGTAAATATAATTTTAGAAAGATTTTGATTTTTTTACATAATTTTAAAGTTATTTCAGTTAAAAGTCCACTAAAAATGATCGACTAGCTAAAAGCTTACAATTTTTGCCACAAGCGAACAATTTTTAGAATGCTGCTTACAATGCTGGTACAATGCTATATACCGGATTGTTATACTATGAAAGATTATAGTTTTTAAACGCATTTTGTTATTTTTTTTTATTTTCCTCTATAACGCACGAAAAATCCTTCTTACCACAAACCAAACAAAATTTTTTATTATTTTAATGCGTAAAAAAGTTTACTTTAATTCTTAAAAAAAATAATTCTTGAATTGATACTTTTAAACCCAACATATCTCTAACGAATAAAAATGAAAAAAAGTATTTAACTCTGAAATATAAAAAATATTGCAGTCTGAATTTACTTTATAATAACAATAAACTTATAATGAAACAATCACAATACATTACATTTAAATATGATATATAAATTACATGACATAATTAAATTTATATTAAAACTCCCTTCTGAACAATTTACATCGAAGCTAAACTAGAATACAAGAACTTGATTATTATTATTATAAAAATAAATATTGTTTTGCAGTTTAATTTACTTGCATTAACTTATAAATTTGAAGCTGAATTAAATGACTACGAATAACGTAAAATGTTAGCTATACAATTAAAAGAGCGATTAAAAAGTAATTAGGTCAGTTGGAAACTCGTTAAACAGTCAATTGTGAGAAACGGAAAAGCGCGTACGCCCATAAATCAGTTACGTAGGCTACCAAATCGAACGATGCGTAAATGATATAACATTCGAATAATAAACACCAATAGTGTGTAGAATCGGTATTTCGAGTGCTTTGTTATTGTATTCGCGAGCCACTAATTCATCAGTGTCTCGTATGCATCAATATTTTTTCCAACGTATTGTTCAGCGGCTGTTGAAACGTTCGCAGAATCTCTTTGGAGTGGATCGACGCGTCCAGACAGCGAATGAAACAATCGACTGCCGCCACAAACACGCATAACCGCAGCATGCTGCAAAGGCTGTTAGATATCGACGAGCAACGGCCATTGCTATATGTTAATTGTTGAAATTGACTTAGGCAGATATTTACTTATTTGTGCCTTTCATAAGTCAAAGAATACACTTCACTATTGCTATCTCTTTTCAGTAATAAACATCAAATCACATTTTATGTATATACTATTTATATTCATTATCATTGTTTTTTAATACATTTTTGATTATTGTTCAAATAAATGATGCATTTTGATAAGTTATTTTTGTCATTTTGATGACTAATTGCTGACTCAATTTGACGTCATTATTAATTAAATAAACAATTTTGCACATTTCAATATAATACTACATAAATTGTATTCATATTGAACCTTGAATTTAAATGGCATGACGAGAAAACACCGATGAATTCAATTCCTTCCGATATACTTCAATGCAATATGTCTCTTGTTAACGATTAAAGGAAACAATTTTGTAAAAAAATAATGATCTAGAAACAAAGTGATTACCAAAATCAAACTTATATTCGATTCATATGAACTATAGCAATTAATAGTCAAATTCCTTATGAATTTGCAAAATGTTTTTGGGCTTAAGAGTTTCAAATAAAAATTTTAATACAACATAAGTTAATAAATGTTAAAAATAATAAATAATTTTCGTTTTATTAGATTTTAACTAAGAAAATAAATATTTTTTACAAACAAATTTAAAATATTTCATTTAATTTAGTTTGAAAAAATTGTTAACGTATGAATTTAGATTTAATTAGGACAAGTAAATTAGTGGAAATGTAAAATTAGATTTTTTGCGAATTCGTAGCGAATAAAACAAAAGTAACAACTTTAATTAAATTGTGCTATTTTTCAAGACATACTAAGTTCAATTGTGATGTGCTAAAAGTAAACATATTTTATGTTTAGAAATATTTGTCTGCTTAAAATAAAAGTAAACATTCAGAAATATTTTTAGTATAAAGTCAAAAAATAAACAAACAAAAAACAATCAATATCGACTTAAATTTTTCACATACAAAACTGCTGTTAATTATGTACACGGTTGTGTGAGAATTTCATTGAATCAAATTTCCATTATTTCACTTTTTTACTTTGTATTTTAAGTGACTGTAACAATGTTATAATTACAATAGAGATGAAATCGCAAACATAAATTTGACTATCTAATAAAACTAAACCGAAAAGAAAAAGACTCGAAATATCTAATTAAAATTGAGTATAATATTCTAAATAAGCTTGACTTTTCACTGTTAAAAATCAAATATGCAATTTGTTTTGAAAAATACAATTATTTGTAAAATTTAAATACTAAAATGATAGTCAATTCCAAGTTGATAACGAAAATGTTATCAACCTTCTTTTTATCTAAAGCTCCAAGTGGCGAGCGAGTTTCGCACTCCTCATACCCTGACTACGGAGATAACGCTAACAACCGTAAAGCATAAACTTCGCGATTTGCAGACTGATGTAATAGCAGTCCATTCGTTGATCTCAAGGGACCCAAAGAATTATCCGCAACCGAGCGAGCTCGTACCGAAGAGGTGGATAAGAGACAACACGGAAGTGCCGCTGGCTAAATAGGCGCACCCCTTCGCTTTAGTTTTGGTCTCCACACCTGCATTGGCAGACGATTTGCAGAACTTGGAAATGAATCCTTCAGCAAGACATCCCTTTGATAACCCATCCGCGTACTAGACATCCTGAAAGAACGGTTTAAACCATATCTATAACACTTTGCCAACTGTTTCTAAGACTCAACTTTCAATCTTTACAATTCATCTTTTTTTGTCATAATAAAACGTTTATACAGGTTTATTGTCCTACGTTATTTCATGACATGACACTATTTCGTGCAATAGTAATAATTTCAATAAAAAAAAAGGATTAATCAATTGATAAGAATCACGATATGAAGAATAAAAAACTGGGTCTTTAACCCGCTGCTACTCGTCCGCTAAATTCGTGACTAAAGTTAACTTGACAAAATGTCTAGCGTCATTGAAATAGACTGATAAAACGTAACAATACATATCATGCGTTGAGTTGTAGCAAGATGAAAAGCAACATGCATTATTTTTTGCCCACAGCAGTGTTTGTAATTTCGGGCGCATATTTCACAGCACGAGAGACTTGAATACAAAATCATCGGCGTAATTTAATTAAGCATAAGATACGTAATCTTGTCGCTGCGCGGCGTAAATGTATTAAAACGTTATCAATGCCACGGAGCTTAATGTATTCTCTTAGCTAAAGTCACGAAACTTTCTGAGGGATAATATAAGTCATCCCGCGTTAGCAGTGAGAATCCTTCACGATTCAGTCATGCGAATCACGTGCGAGACGCGTCCGTTTAATTCCCCGGCCAGACGAAAAGTCTAAGATCTCAATCAGGACTGACGAAAGGTATTAACTCTACGTGTTTCGCGAAAGACGAACATCGACAGTATTTCACTGCAAGCCTTGTGAAATTCCGCCCCTTACCCCCTCCCTTTTGTAATTAGAAAAATATTCATGAGACTACGATCCCAGTTCCTCCCGCTACAAAATCGAGCTTAAGGAAAACTAATGGTGCTTTGCAGGTTTCTCTGCAGCTCGCTTTTCAAAATTTTAAACGTGAATCAATACATTTGAATATAAACTTTTCAATTTCATTATGTGTTTGATGAAATGAAAAGGAAGTACAGTCAAAAATATTGTTATCATTTTCAATTATACATTTTCTGGTTCGCCATTTGTAATGTAAAATATGACGGATGATTTATGAAAGATCTCATTGAGGTTGATTTAAATCAATTTGAAAATGAGAAAATTTGATTATTCAATTGTTGGAAAGTCGTTTGCGAGGTATTAATAAGCGATGTTTATTAAGACGACTATCGCTGCATAAGCCATGCTTGTCGTGGCTCGGCAGCATTAACACGAAAATAATAGCTAAGGTCGTGACCGCTGGCCGTAAAAATTACTGTACTGCGCGCGTTCGTTCCTTTTATATCATACCAATTAAATACAACAAAGTGAGTCCATGGGGAATACAGGGCGGTGCTATAAAATATGACTTTTAATTAAACGAGTTTTATAGATACGAACATACTCGCGCTACATACCCCACGTGAAGTGAATCTGTTCGCTGTCGCATTTCGCAACATATAAATAACATTCCAAAAGAATGTCGCCCGGGATTTTTCGTATCGCTACATCTACCCAAGGACTGTATTTTTTTTCATCTTTTAATTACGAAAAACAGATTTTCAGTGAAAAAAAAATTTGCAAAATTGAATATGATAACGAAACGTAGTGCGGTGCGTAGGAAATAAATTCCATTTCGAAAACAATAAATATCAAACACACACGTGACATTTTGCTTTTTTTACAATTTTTAGTATTTTTAAATTAAATGAAAATCTGAAATTTAACGTATCAAAAGGCAAGTAAATACGAATTTACATAACACAAGTCCAAACGTTCATTTTTGTCTCATTTTATTTACCAACAAATTATTAGTTTTTTGTCCAAAAGATCACGAGTGTGTCAAATGCCTTTAAAAAATTACACTTTATACGTTTTTAAAGTCATTGCACATTTATGTTTAAACAAATGATAAAACACAATAAATGCGTCCGTTTATTCAAACTGTTTAACTAGAAACATAAACTATTAATAACTTTTACAATTTTGTATACAATTTTCATATAATTAAACAAAGTAAAATTTTAAACAATAGCATTATAAATCTTTATTAATTATTATTGTTAATAATATGTGTATTAAAACTATAATCAAAATTTTATAAAATTGTTTTACGTGAAATAATTTAATAATCCTGAATTTAAAAATTAAATTTTTGTTTATTACATAAAAAGTATAGTTAAAAATATATAGTCGAAAATCTATGTCGATCTGACTAGTTAGTTAATCACACAACCACCTTAAATGACTATCTTGATTTTCCTCTGGGATTTTTTAATTTTATTCTATACAAGAATTTTTAACAAAAGTTGGGAGAAAATAAACCAGACAACTTAAAGTTCATTTTGAATAAAGGAAAGAATATTCATCTGAATGGAATGTTGACAATGAAAATAAACGCGATGTTGTTCGGGAGCGAATTCTTGAAAGACAAGCATAACTAAATTGATTTGAGAAGAATTCATAATATCAGTCTCGTTACTTATTGAGCTAAATACTGACAAACATCAACGTTAAACCGATCAATTATGAAGACCTTAGAGTTATATTGCATGCGATGAAATTGCATTTTAATATAACATTCATGGGAGACAATTTTCGCTCGTTAGTCACCCTCTTTGCGTTCATTTCTTCGATGTGAACGATGGAAAATGAATGCGAAGCACAAATAAATGACGAATAATCACATAAAAAAATTGTTTCTCCAGCAGTGTTGGCAACACTGACAAATTTATTATCAGCTTTGATAGTCACAAAAGATGATTGAGTGACGTTCTTTTTTATATAAAAATCAAGTATTCGCTAGCTCGGAGCACGCTAAACTTCGCTTATTAGAATTTGCCGATGACGCAATGAACTTCTCATCGTCTAAAAACATAGAAGCTAAAGTGAACTCAGCGTTAAACACATTTTGAGCTGCTTATTATTTGATTTAGTTTTAATTGGTCTGCAAAATTACGCGAAATAGAAAAAGCTCGAGAATAAACAAAAAAAGGAAGAAAGCTTTTTATTTGCGTTCGATAATTTGAAGACAGTAGAGCTTCTTAATTTCGGCCCTGAGGAAGGACAAAAGGCAAGGCATTGGGAAGTCGTAAAACCGTTTGAAACGTTTGATGCAATAAAAATCGTTGAAATTGCGTCATGCTGGAAGTCTAACTTGAGGCTTTTGCCAGAGCAAATTTCGCCGAAAGAAAAAGTGCGCACTCGAGGGGGAGGAGGCAGAGGGATAGGGTTTTCTCGCAAGAGTAACGAGACGGTTTCCTAGCCCGATTTTTATTTCGCCCGACGGAAATCGGAAACTGTAGAATCGGATGCTCCTCCATGGTTCCGCCGGAAATCGTAGTACGCTCCATTAAGCCCATTGATCTCGCAGGATTTTCTTAAAGCAGCAACTCTCCTTCGATTCCATGATTGATTTGCCATTTTTCTTCGACCTTGCTATTAGTTGCCAATCGTGCTGCTTTTTTTCCGCTAAAGCAAATTTATAGAAATTATCTTCGCTCAGAAAGCACGCCTGTTAATTAAACCGATAATCCATTTGAGCATCGACGCTACGACTTTTATGCAATTACCGCGCGCTCTGGACGAAGAACGTCAAAAACTTGAAACAAATGTGTTACATTTTTATTCAGTTGTCTCCGAAATGAACTTTCTCATTTATCATAAATGTATTTCGCGTATTTCTCCGGAAGTCTAGGTTAAAAAACAGAAACCGATGCCAAAGCTGCTTAGCAGACGTCCAAACTTTGACTATTCTCCAGCGTGGGACTGCGGAAGCACCTGTCCAAAAATAATAACTTCGTATTAATGTGACAAGAAAGAAGAGATTATTTCATTTTATCTAGAATTTTACCAACGCTTCAACATTTTCTTTACTCATTTCAAAAAGCTCAGTTGATACCAAATCTTTTATAAGTCAAAAGCTTATATAAAACGTAAAGAGAAATATGAGATGAATAAATCTGATTAAAGAAAACTAAAAAGGACCTCATTCTTAATTTGAGAATTGAAACGTTCGTCCGTTGGAATTCATGAAATGAAAGTAAGATCGCAAACGTCACAATGACACATTATCTTTTGTAACAATCGCGATATGATATCTTTATTTTTTGATCTAAATTAAAGTTAGCTCTTATAATTCATGATAGACATTTCACGAACAAGAATAAAATACGATTCTGCAGTTGTGCTGAATTTATCTTATAAATAGATACAAATTCGTTGTAACTTATTCGAAGCTTGAGACAGTTGAAAAAATGACAACTTTGTTACTTAGCGTTTATCGAAAACTGCCTCACAAAACGTTGTCAATCGAAGAATAGGGCCCGCTTTTTATGCGAACTTTCAAGAGCACGTTTCAAAAGGAGCTGATGCACGCTCGATTTGGATAAAGTCCCTGAAGAAAGCCCAAGTGACCTTTAGTCGTATCACAAAGTTTCCAACTCCAATAGTGAATTCATCCAGCGATGCTCTTTGTGAAAAAATCGTTTTTATCTAATAAAAAATTCCCTTTTCATTCAGTTAACTTCTTGACTTTATACAAACTACAAGCGTCAAATACTCGTCTAGCTAAAGTTTAACGTCAGTATTGCAAATCGCCAATAACACAATTCGCTTCAAGTTTGGTACGGATTTGTGCTCCAAATTTCGTATTGCAGTGGATTTTGACGACATGAAAGAAACTGTTTTCACTTGGCTAAAGATGTAGTATTACTTTTTTGCATACTTTTTTATACTCGATTTCAATGCATTCCATAAAATCCTGTAAAATAGAAAACTCAATTCAACATAGAGATCATAAAATCCAATTTATTTTAATTCAAGATAATTAAAATAAATGTTTTACTGTGGTTTCATGTTAATCGATTCTCTCATTTTCCTTTAACTTTTTAATGATTTTCATCTTGAGATTTTCCCCATACATTTGAGTAGATAAAAGTCATCACTTTAAAAACATGAAACGAGAAACTTTGTCAATGAAATATAAAACGTGAAAGAATCAGTTTATAAAGAGATGCAATAAAAAATCATATTTAATAGAAACTGAAAAAGTGAGTTTGAGGCAGACTGAAATTAGTGCCTGATTTCTGTTTCATCTTAAGGGAAAGCTTCCACTAAATCGGCTAGCAAAGCCAACCCTAAGCGGCACACTGGGTCAAACTTGCTGAAGAATTGTGATATTCTCTTTAAAGCGAATCGAAATCATCTTATCTTGAATAACTAGAAAATATAGGTGAAATAAAATGTTGAGAAGTATGAATTATTGATACAAGTCTTAAAAAACTCTACATAAATTTACTGAATAAATATAAATTTGAATAAACAAATGTTTATCGATGTACAGTAGTATAAAGTATAGAAACTCCAAAAATACAATTTTGTGAGACAACTATCCCTGGACAATAGAAGTCCAATTCAAGTCTCAACTCGAATAACAAACTTCTTCGTTGACAAAAGCGTGAATCGAGGTATTTCTAATTATTTCTGGCGTACTTTTGTCTCTTTAATAAATGATCATTTTTCTTCTTTTCTCAATTTTCCGGGACACTGCAAATGGAACGAAAGTCTTGTGTTAAGTCACGTGTACAAATTGCGGATGTCTTGCACAAGTTCTGCTTAAACATTCTGAAAGATTGCCGTCTTCATTAAGCGATAACATTTTGATGTCTTACTGTCGTTAGATGCACCTTTCGCTGCCTTAAAAACAAAATTATTGTTATTAGTCGACATTATCAAAGTATTTAATTTATTAATATAACTTTGATAAATCAATAATTTCATTGTTCATCGATATTGAATTATCTACATTTAATTTACGGTTTCGCAATGAAACAATATATTTCTATTTTATGATTAAAATTGTTCATCTCACTCGATTAAAATATATTTAAATATTCAGAATATCAATCATCGCTTTATTTTTATTTCACGATCCAAACTGAAAAATATCCTTTAAGTCATAAATTTGATTTAAATCTTAAATATGTAATACTTTCTTATATATAAATGGAGCAGTTGATGCGTCTGAATATTCGCAAATATTGATACACTCAAACATATTGAATATCCGACATATATTCGGATATCGAACAAATTTTCTACAAATCACTACGATCAGATTTCAATGCATTTTAAAAATTAAAATCAAGTCTTCATTAGCCAAAAAAGGATATGTAGGTAAAACCTGGTATATCTTATTTTGTTAGTCGACTCACGATTTCCAATAACCGGAAACTCGTTCGCTGCTGAAGATAGACACTGCCTGAAAGAAGCAAGCGTGATCTGTAGACCAAGATGCGTGAAAATGTTATTTTCCTCGTACTTACGACGCACTGGATGGAAAAGAAAGTGCAACGAAAAAATATGACACACAAACTTTAATCAATAAAATTTGTAGCGTCGAAATCCATTCTCCATTTACTGTAATAAAACAGAAAAAGATATCGAGATATCATTTAATAGAACACTTTCAATTACTCAACTTAATTTCAGATAACCACCATAAAAATCTATTCATTTTTATTCGCTATTAATGAAAAAAATACATTATTAATGAAGATTATATGCTAATCGTTTCTCTTTTAATTTGTCATTTTTTAGACATTAAAAAGAATCAAATGTTTAAAAATGCAGAATAAAAATCTTGTAACACAATTAATTCCAAAAATAATAAAATTTCAACAATTAAACGTATTAACATTTCAATATACATTTAAGAAATAAATTCACTAACCTAAAAAAACTGGCATTGTTTCAATCTCAATTATATAACTTCTTTTTATTTTATTTTGTAAATAAAGATTGTTCAATAAATATTTAGAAACACTGTAAAATAGTGGAAAACTACGAAAAACAGTTTTTTAAGCATTAAAGACTATATCTTCGTAACATTCGAAACTTTTGCAGCGCCAGAAAAAAGTAAACTAATGCGGCAAAAATCATAACTTTTGAAACAACAAGATACTTTTATTTATCAAGTTAATTTCTTGGAAGCACTTTTTACACAATTAAAATATTTAAAATACATATTTGCTAAAGCTATTAAACTACAAATAATTTTGATTTGTTACTTCATAGTTTATATATAAACAAAGATTATTTTCAGTCTTTCAATTATTGTTATTCTATTAAATTTTGTAAATAACACTACAATCGCATTTAAAGACAACGGGAAAAGACTATTTAGAATTATCTTTATATCAAAATGAAACATTACATATCAACAGATGGCATTTTTTGAAATGACTCTTCTTTTTGTGTAACTTTACTTTTAAGACTTCACCGTTTTGCGATTTCACTAAATGCAATTCAAACGCAATTGGGATGCAAAAATGTTTTCCTTTGTTTTTGATTAAGCTGAGCAATAAAACAACAAATATGCCATAAACTTTTCTGTGTTTTTATGTAGTTTAAACAAAATTCGAAGATAACAAGGAAGGTCTTGACACGTATTTTCACGCAAATATACACCGCGACTAAATTCATTTGAAGTGCATAAAACTGTAGTCGAAGTTGTAAAAGGGAATGATAAAAGTAGGCAAACGTTGGGGCAGGTTTCAAAATCATGCAAATTCGCTTTTATTATTGTCTTCGTTTACACGCTCTGACACAGTGTAAAAGTCATAAAACGGAAAGTGGAAATGAAAAGGAAGCTGGCTTGAATTTTAGAGCGACTGTTCAATGAATGACACTATAAAATAACTTTCTCTGTTCTAGCTTGTAAAAAAATATCAAAACACAAATATATAACATCAATAAATTCGAAAAAAACATATTCATAATATATATTTAATCGAAAAAAATATTGGGAAAAATAATCAGTTGATTTGGAATAATATGATTGCAATGTACAAAATAGTTCTTCTTTTGAGTGATAAAAAAATGTAACCAGTTGAACAGTTTTAAATGGAGTTGTTTTTTAGAAACAAACATATCAATAAAAGTAGAGAAATCGATTTGCGGGGACCGAAAATAAAGCACGCCTGAAGGACCAGGCGAAACTTATAGAGATGAATTTGGCGAGCTTGCCAATGTGTTTCTGAACGAACGCAGTTTATCCTTTCTTTATCACAGTTTTACGAGCCGCAAAACTTGTACCATTGCGCTCTTGTACCTAAAACAGGACGCCTCATAGTTATTTAATGGCCTTTCGATTCACGTTGAATTAAATCGAATTGTAATCGTATGATTCGCATTCACGCTACAACGCAGACTTTATTGTTCGCGTTTTGTCATTTAGTTTTCGCGTTAATCAATTCGCCCATTTCACCCGAATCTTTTGCAAATTTTCATTCAATCGTTCAGCCTTTGCTATTGATTTTTGTCATTGTCCTATCGTTTCTATAAACACATTCGAATGATTACATTTTATGCCTGGTAAAATTCATTTAACGCAAATGACTGATTTCGTTTTTTCATGAAAGTCACATTTTTAATCTCTAAACATAAGTTCAAATTGACAGATCCATTTGTATTTTAATCAAATTCAAAACATTTTCACATTCAACTTTTATTCATAGAAACATCAACAAGGAGATCGATTTTTCCGTAAAACCATAGGGTTCGTTTTCGTTGTTTCGCAAACTTTAATTAGAACTATTTATTCGCTCAATTGTAAATTTACAATGCACTTCTTCAACGTGTTTACACCGAACCTCAATTATCCTCGGCTTTGATTTAATGCCTCGAGTCTTGCACAGACTTACAACTTACCGGGTCAAAAAAAAAGCGTGGCTGTCAATACTTTAGCGGTAGTTTTTTTTCGACCAATGTGTTGTTTTTTACTCTTGCGTTTTTTTCTTCCATTCGCATTATTTGGACAGAATGATTCATGTGATTTTTTTTTCTCGCGATCCATAAATTTTACTTACACGCTTAAACGTGCAAAAAAAGAAAAAAAGAACCAAGAACCTTAGTCGAATAATAACCTGCGATACATTACTGCCGAGAGAAAGATAGCGGCTTAAAACATAAGAATCAACGATACAAAATGGACTAAAAATGTTAGGGATCTATTTTGATTTGTTTGTCGAACTGGCTTTGGAATTTCAAAATCGAAACAAATTTTCATGTCGATATATAAAATCGAATCGTTTATTCATATTTTTATATTCAATACAAAAGTACATAATATATATAGTTTAAAATAACAGTTACATAAGATGATTCTTGAGCAGTGTTTGGTTTTTATTCTTGTGCAAAATCTATTACACGAAATAATTTTAGAAATATATTACAAGATTCTTCAACTGTAAAAGAATAATATGATAAATCTTTTAAACTATTCCGTACAGTATATTTCATTCAGAAACCTTCTCG